>LRSR01000646.1:0-19153 GCA_001579985.1 Hypsibius dujardini
GCCGAACGGAAACGATACACCACACACACATATATGTACATAGAGGGAGAAAAGCAGCCGCTACTCGCTTCCATAATCATTTCTCTTTGCTGTCTATTAGTGGAAACCCGCGCGCTCATACTCCCAGGGGACCCACTCAAGTCAAAGCGAAAGCGTGTCCGTCCAATGCGATTTTCACGAGAGTCTAGCGTCACTTTAAACGCGTTGGATGTATTTTTGTTTGCATTCTTATTACCGTATTTGATGAGGGCGCGAGCTGGTACTTCACCACGTCTGATAGGAAATGATGAGAGAGCGGTGAGAAAAAAGGGGGTGAGACCCTTTAGTGCCGCCGACCGACGTTTGTCTTGGGAGGCTAGGAAAGCAAGTCCTTGAAGTTGAGCGTCATTGCATAAAAACACTTCAGTTTGGCCATAAGTATATTTTGTTTTAAATATCGCGAACGATTTTAAATTATTACGTAATTTTTCATACATATCTATTTTGTAGAGAAATATAATTCTAGAAGAGCTTTCTGTAAAAACTTGCACCCGTCTTGCGATGTCAGGAAAGGAAATCCCTGAAGTTCATCTATTGTATAAAAACGTTTCAATTTGATCATACGTGTTTTTTAATATAATACCATAAGCTTTCAATATCTTTAATGACTTTCAATTTTTTTCTAAATATATTTTAGAAAAATATAATTCCAGGACTTTTTTGGTAAAAAATGTGCATTGATTGGTTTGTTTGAACAAACACTTCAAAAAACCTCAACTTGCTCATCTGCATTTCTCTTTATATTACCAGAGTTTTTATTATCATGAATGATAACTTAATTATGTTTTAATTTTTTTAACATACCTATATTTAAAAAAAATATAATTCTAGAAATGTTTGCAGTCAAAAAAGGATGTCTAAGTCCAAGAAAAGACATGTTTGAGGTTGGCCTTCAACAGCCGGCTGGACATCAGGCAAAAGGAGGAAGACGTCAAACGATAATTACAGACCCCTTACCACTCTTGTGAAGCGACAGTTAATTAAGAGCGAGAGTGCGCGTATCTGCGTCCGCGACAGACAGACAACGGCGACAGATTACGGCCGCGCGCGCTTCAAATCTGTTCACCAGCTTTAATTGGCTTAAGGATAATTTAAGTCATCCGGTTGCTGTAGGACACCTGATTACTCCCTCTGTCTGGCTATGTCTCCCTCTTAACTTTGCTGTGCATTTTCAGTACACACCAGCGCTTATCAATAATATTCGGAGGTGATTTTGTGCTACGATTATTATTTATTCATCACCCTCTAGTCCGGTGTGTGTTATTCTCAGTCCATTCGGGGTGGAATGAAAGAAAAATGAGTGAGAGAGCGAGAAAGGGGATGAGAGGTGACACAGCTTGCGTGGTCCTCTCTTCTGGAATCTCTACAGGTGTGTGACGAAATGAAAAATACACCCTTTTCATGGGCGTGAATTATACAGTGACTTGTTTTTGTGGGTGTCCGGTGGTTGGTGTCATACCCATTTCCCCTATATTTTCATGAGAAATTTGCCATCGGTTATGGAATTTCGATCACGAGATTTTAGGTCAGCTAAAGCACATTCTTCAAATGGCGTCTCCTCCCCAGTTGTTCGGTAGTAACAAGATTTACTAGTGGAAAAAACAGCATCTTACAAGGTCGACAGGGTCGCCGAATCGGTAAACTAATCATTCTATCTTTCAATTGGAATTAATTACGTTACGGTACTTTAATCTTTCCAGTGACTTGCGATGTGTATTTTTTAGGAGCAGTGCGTCAGATTCCCTACAAATGAGTGCTGAATACTTGTGGCCGTTAAGACGCATGGCGAATCTTTTTATTCATTAACAAAATACAAAACAGTCTAACCCAAATGTAACCAGATTGTTAAAATGTAGAGCAATATAATGTAAAACTTTTCACATTATATTGAACTGTATTTTCATAAATGGCAGGTAAGGTTTTGGAATTAAAAGGGTTGCCCTCACGACGGCTACAAGTGCAGTGAATGCAGTGAATTATCACTCTATAAATTTAATGAATCTGCAAATACTACGAGTCAATATGCCGGAAGTACCTCACGAGCTGCAGGATACCACCAACTTTCCACGAAAGAGTAATCGATCTGTGCAGAGTAAGTCTTGTTGGAAATTCTTTTCAGCAGCAAATATTTCAGAATTAAACACAAATTATATATGTATGTATGTATGTATGTATGTATGTATGTATGTATGTACGAGCATTAGAAGTGGCAGATTATAATTACGGTATTCGCATTCGCATTTAGACGCTATATGTGCTACATACATGGAAGCAATTTACAGTGATATAGTAATAAATCGAAAGCTGAACATTCTACTGTTCATCGTATTAGTTATTTGATAGCGAAAGAGAACTTGCAAAATGTAAGGAAGTACCTGGTTGTACTTAGAGTTCATTGAGTGAGCCACCTTTGTTTTGGCCAGGATTATTTCGACATACATCCCGCACATCGCGCAGTATTGTTTACACGCAGACGGTAGAGCGGCTATACACAGTTTCCACACTGCGCAGCATACTGTTTTGTGATATTTTATTTGCCTAGCCACACGTCGACACAGGACTGTATAATCAGCGGTAAATGCGGAAACCTTATCTTCTCCATTCTCCTCCTCCGCGTAAGGACTCCTTCGTCGGCTGTACACCTGACAGCTTGCTTGCGCGACTAGGTAAAGTGTGATGATAGGCCCGTTCGATGCGAGAAAGAGAAACATGTCTGCGAAAATCTCAAACACCACCGCAATCAGTCCCCGGCCGCAATGGAAACCAAATCTTTGCACGGTGTTCTGCACAAACAACACCCTCTGCTGTCAATCAAACTCTCCAAAAGTGCGGCAAAGCGCGGCAAAGTTATCACTACATATTGTATAGTGGGGAACGTGAGCTTATCAATTAGAAATTAGAGTGTCTTTTACAAAACTTGAGCTGTGTTGGTTTGCAAAGTCCCTGGCCACTGATTAGAGGTCGGGGGGGGAGATATGGTGGAGAAATGAGAGTAGATTATTGAGCTTCAATTGTCCCTTACTGATGAAGCCAAATCACTGCGGGGCAAGACAAGCCACGTAAAAACTGTGATTGTCTGTGGTTGTCTGTCTAGGTTCGAGGGACGCAGACCTTTGCATTTTGTAATTTTATTAACGCCCAAGTTTTTGGAAATGCAAAAGGATGACGTCGGTAAGCTTCTAGCTCGCAACTTAGTTAATTCAACGCTTCGATATGGAATTGAAGGCAGCAAAAACTATTCCAAAAATTGACACTAAAATATGTAATATTTATTATAAAATGTTGTTTTACCTGCTGAATCATACAAGGAAGAAGAAGATTCACTTGAAGTGTTAGAAAATTAAAATAAAAACTGGTTAATTTTTTTTATTTTCCCAAATGACTAAGGTTAGAGGTGGCAGCCCCTTTGAAACAAGCTGTTTAATGATTAATTAATACTGACGAAAATTAGGTTGAAATACTCGAACAGATATTTTTGCGAACCCTTAGGGGTTTGTTATTCCATATTTCCTTCATGGTTTGTTATTCCATATTTTGCGTTCAGAGATATATTCTTGGAGCCACTTTGTTGTTATTCCGAAATAAAAATAGAAATTAATCTAATTAGCGTTTACTGATTTTCAGTAATATTCCTTGATTTAAAATTATTTTTGTCTTTTAATTCCTTACAAATTATTCTATAAACACGCGGCGGTTCAAAATAGCATTGGAGCAAAAACTACCCGAAAAGGGACATCTGTTTATGTCACCGCAAACAGTTCAATTATTCATCGGCAGACAGGGCTTTTGCAAAGAGGCACACACAACTAACATGAGCATATACTACTTCCCGAAAAGAGAGCAAAGGAGACAGAATGTGTGCGAGTTGGAAACGGGAGCTCATTAGATGCTCGTTACGGAGATTAGGGGTCCACATGGGTGCCGCACTGCATGAGACAGGTTGATTAAAATTTGAGTGACTTCCTTCTCTCCCTTTACTTGCTTGCAGATGGAAGTGGGTATATTGTCATGCGCGGTGTGGGATATATGGATGGGGATTGTGGAACAGATTGATGTCGCTGATAGTGTCGTTAAACTTCCATTTGTGAGATTGCCCGGCGCCGGGACTTGACGGGCTCCTCGTGATCTCTGGGGACCACACGTCAGTATATATTTGCTGCACATTCTGAAGGGTATATTAAACCACTGTAACAAACTGTTTTACATAGTATCGAGTAAATGATGTATTTCGAAAACACTCCTGCCTACAATTTAACAACAATCATCAGAAAACAACAACAAGCAACAAATACGGAATAATAGAATTATATTGGTTGCAAATTCCAGCAGCAGTTTAATAATCAGAAAACGAAAAAAAATACTGAATAATAAAAACACTTTCTGTGCAAACTACATCAGCAGATTAATCGTCAGAAAACAGTATAAAAATCCGAAATATAAAATTATACTCTTTTTCCAAATAACAACAGGAAAATAATTTCTGTGAAATTCAATCTAAAACAGCACCGAGCTATTGGAGGCACCGAGAACACGCACATTGTTAGGGAGCATTGGACTTTAAAATGACCACTGCGGAAGCGGATCATTGCCTGAACTAATTGGTCGCATTGAGCGCGCATACGCGTGTAATAATTGAGGACGCTTCCAGTTGGACAAAAGGGGCAGTTGCATTAACACAAACGATGGCCATCAGCTGCCCTTTACCCTTCACCAACAAATGAAATTATTCCGAACAACTAAAGCGTAACACAATTGATAATTCGCGTTTCCTTCTTCTCCATTGTGGCACTTTCATACGGCAGTTTCAGCTAGATCAACAACGTTTGCCTGCTTGACCAGCGAACCATTTTTGCTAACTTTAATTCAACATTTCTAACAAAAAGATGCCCGAGGATGCTCTAACGATGCCAACAATAGATATCCCGTAAAAAATTGCTGTTGCGATCGATTCAGTAGCGATTAGCAACGACATTTTATTTGGAAAAAATGTGAGTATTAAGCTATAAGCACAACTGTGACAGAGCAAGGCAAAAAAGCTACATACATTCATTTATTTAAAAATTTGTTTGAGCACTGCTTCTTGATCTGATGGAATATTACTAGTAATTAACTGGGGCTTAATTTTTTTGATTTTATGTGACTTACTTCCGCACACAACACATCTTGAACTGGTATCTGGCTAAAAACGAAAGAGAGGATTTCGAGTGTGTTATTCTACAGAGTTTTCATATAATAATATCATGTTAATCATAGATGACAAGTTCCAATTTTTTTTGCAAATTGTTTTAAAAATGTTAAGAGTGTATGCTACGTAAGTAACTTCCTGCGTCCTTAAAGGTCCTTAGATGATAGTAAACAGGCTCGAAATTTCACTGCATTTTGTCCAGCCACAGTTTAATTCTTGCGGGGATGCGGAACAAACGATTGTTGAAATGTTCATTATTAAACTCTAATAGTTGAAAAGACAGGTGGAGATGACCACAGCCGTGAACTGGTCTATACATATGAATGAATATTGCCCGGGTTGGACCTGACGGTGAGGATGTCTGGCTTGGCCTACGAGAATAACATGACCGGGTATTTGCTAAGAGGACAATGGGCAGACGTTCGGAACTTAATGGGTCGAGAAGGAAGCGGAAGTGCAAGAGTCGCCACTTTGTGGGGCGCAGATACGCTACTCTAATTATATGGCCACGCGAGCGGTATTGTGGTGAAAGAACGAGGTGAAAGAACTAACCATTACACCTGGACATAACCTCTCAACACGATTCGCGCTTTAACATTTTAAACTATACCATGCAGGGAATAATATAATGCAACGTTGCTCTTTTGATACGGCACAGTGAACGGGTTAATGCATAATGACTCGCGAGTGCTTATCCTGTAGAATCTGTCGAGTGCACATGTTTCCCTTAAAACTGAACCCCTTGTTGACCTGGATAAATGCCGGGTGAATACATGTAGATTCAAATACGGCGCCATTTACCGTTCGGGAGTCAATGAACCAGCTAGGCTTGAAGATTAACAGACAGACAGACAGACAGACAGACGAAAGAACTGTGTTTCATTAATCTTGCTATCTGACCATGTTTCGTTTGGCCGACCACGTAAGGCCGATTGGTGTAAGTTGTCTGCTGTAACATTGTTTTCCACGATCACAATTCTCGGAGCCGGCCGAAAGAATCGAAGACATCGATCACCTCATGAAATCATCACAACATATGAACTGCCTACCTTCTTATTGATTAATTTATGCAGTTACGTCGTGAACAAATTTGCCAGGCCGGAGCGCGCTGGGGAAATACCAGTCGCACTTCTATGCTAACTACTATATGCCACAAAAAATCTCTTATAAGCTCATGAACAATTTGCTGAGAATAAGATTCATGATTTTACAAGTCCACAGTTGTACATCTTTTTCACTAACAAAAATCTATCATTGTGGTAAAGATAGACTGTCACTACACCGGTACACTTACTCATTTTACCCAGTGGCGACAGATTCTTTCCTACGATTCGAGAATATTTGATTTTCTATCAACCTATCAAGCGGCAGGCGTCAGAAAAATGCAATCTTCAATATTTTGGCTTACCCTAGTCATGGCGACTTCTAACGCTCTACCTCTAATGGTCATGGTAAGGAGGGACGTTCAATGTTTTGCTTGTAATTATTGCAGTATATTATTATTATTTGCTTTGCAGCAAATTTAATTATGTATTTTGGTGATCTTATTATTTATTAGAAATTTTAAATACTATATAGCTAGGAGCTAGGAAGTATATTTTTTTTTTTTCTTTCTTCTAAAATTTCCCAAAAGTTCAAGATCTTTGAATGAAAATTTTGATGAAGTTCAATATTAGAGAAGTTCGCAATGTCAAGAAACACAACTAGTTAATATTAATTCAATGAGCCAATACAAACAATCACAAAAAACACAGCTACAGTGAATAATAAATATGCTTGAATTTATTAAAACGCAGGCTACCTATTATTAACTGAAGCAATCGACTTTTTTGCAGACAGAAAACCTTTCAAAGGACCAGAACAATGCCTCAACATTTGGCTTCCTCTCGCCCGATCTCATGGCCAGTCATCAAGACCTCCACCCAATTCGCATCCCAGACGAGCCTTCAAATCTTGTCATTCCACCTAGCAGCAGTACGCTTCAGCTTCCCGTTATTTCTTCCTTCCGCGAGTTGCAAAACTTCCTGCAGCCGTCTCCACCGCTAAACATCACCGAAATTAAGGATGCGACTGTGGTAGTACCCGCCGTCCCAAATGTTCAACGCGCCAACGCCACGGAGATCGACAAACTGATGGTGGACCTCCACATTCCCAAACAGAGCCCCAATTCATCCGTCATTCAACACAAGGCCGATATGGAAACGCCGGTGAGAGGCCCACGTGATCTTCTACCGAGTATTGTGGCTAACGGAAATAAGGAGCTCTCAATGAATCCGGCGGGGAACCCGGGAATTCCCCCGTCCGCGATTGAACAGCAGAAGGGCAATTTACCCAACGATCTGATTGTCAATCCGTTTGGTTCAAGTCCGGCGTTGATTCCAGTCGGTGCGGCGCCGGTCGTGGCGCCACCTGGAGGACCCGTCAAACCCAATCCTTTCTAAAATGGGATAAAACTGTTTTGCGTGTTTTTTTCTTGGTTTTTGATGGTGGTAAGTTTGATGGTTTAGTCGGTAAAATCATCGTAAAATGTTAATAAGCGCATGGAGAACTAATGAAAGAAAAGTTCATATTTAGTAGAAAATTGGTGGTCATCCTAGAGCGAAATGGGGATGGATACAACAGATACATGCTTAACATGTACAGTGATGTTTGGTTAGAAATAAAATTGCCATTTTCCAAGCGAATTATCGTTCATTTTTATGTGTATATTTTTTGGAACAACCCAAAAATCAAGCAACAAATAGAAGAAATAGATAGATACAACAAATAGATAGATAGATAGATAGATAGATAGAACAAATAGAACAAATATTACAATGCTGTTATTGTTTTCTACATACAAATATGTACTTTCCATGTGAAGAACTGAGTAAATTCAGGATCAATTTTCCCCTTCTAAACATGTTTTTTTACTGATTTCGTCAGCACATATATGATCTGTGGTGCCCCTTAATCATTTGCGGAACATTGTTTGTGATCAGTGGAATCCCTAGTCGAATCCAGTACGAGTAGGCACAGTGTGGATGATCAAACTGCAGAAGGGAAATGTTTAAGGTTTGTACAGTACTCAACCTATCATTCGTGTCCATAAGCAGAGTCTACCGCCTATATTTTATACTATACATGTACATACTTTTATATGTATACAATTTATATGTATTTATACTACTGTAGTGTATGTCGCTATAGAGTAAACCAAGGTCTGGGGCTACTGAACTCGCTCAAGTGTGTTGGCTTTTGACGCCACCTGAACCTCATAATCTCAATGCTCAACCCAGGCCCGTCCAGCCAATATTAATTCGACAGGAAATTTTCAAACCACCAGAAAAGAGCCTTCTGCTTACACTGCTCGTGCTGTTTGGACCATGCTCTAGACCTTGCAGACATCCATAAGACTTCCAAATGCGCGAAAAAAGGAATATATAGATCATGTCAAATGGCCTTCAATATCGCCTGTCACTTGTGCATTCGCTGGTTATAACCAAATTACATTAATAGGATGTTTCAGAGTACAATTAATTTCGGCTGGCTAATTGAAATCAAAAAGAAACCAACCAATCTCATAAATTCCATTAGTTTATGTTTTGAGTGTGAAAACCCCCCCCCCCCAATGTTTTGAATATATCAACGAAAATTTATTAAAAAGAAAGTAATTTTAAATCAATCAATCAAACACTCAGACAAAGGACCAATATCTTGGCACACTTTCTCGCTCATTAAAGTTTCTTACATTCAAACAGCCACCATCTTAAACATTATGGAACTAAAATGAATATTTTCGATAAATATCAGATTCAGAAAAGTTGAGAAAACAAAAGAGGAGTGAGTTATTCAAGTTACACCAGACACTCAATCAAGACCAATCAACCGCCCTAATCGCGCATAACATACACGCGAAAGCTTATGTAGCGAAAACTACTTTACCTATTTTTGCCACCAATCGAAAGATAATCTAATTTTTTTAATTTGAAAAAAGGTAGGGTTATTTGAAAAAAAACTGCCGTCAAAATCAACAAGGCGCAAGCAATATAGGATGGAGAGTTTGGCTGAGTAGAGACAAATGCAGCATCATATAAGCTGGCGGAAAACCTAAGAAACTGCTCCGGAGCAGTTTCTTTTGCCAGCTCATTGAAATCCTGGCGGAAATGTTTCGGCCAATCGGAAAAATTCCGCTGAAAATTTCAATCAGTCAGCCAAACGAAATCGTACTTTGAAACATCTTGATCCTGATAATGATGATGACTTTATAAAGTAACAACTAAATGTTGATGTGACATAAATACAATGTAAGTATTGACTGGATAAGCTATTTTTGAAATGTACACCGTAATAATAATGTAGTAAACCTTGCTCGCAGTCAGTGTCAGTGAAATCAAATTAAGCTGAAAAAGCTGCCACTATTTACGCCAAAATGTGCGTACACTGTAAGTTTAAGCCCAATAGAGAAAGCCAATAAATTACACACATTTCGCCACCAGAACGAGCATTCGATTTTTAAAATTGCCACCATAATCAATTAATTAAGCTAATCTGAATCTTTTCCGGGAGCACCATCGGGAATGTGCATGAAATCGGTTTTCCGCTCAAATGCTCCAACAGCGCCACCTACTCCCGAATGCATGGTAGACGTAGACCACGGCCAGCTGTCATAGACCGGCTGATGCAGCGCCCCCTGCATCCAGGCTGACGCTCCGGGAAGAGAAAATGGCGCCATACTACCGGCTGCGGCTGCGGCCTGATGGTGACGGTACAGCCACTCGTACTGCAGGAACGACGCAGCGGGATGCATAAACGAGGAGTAGTTGATAAGAGCGGAGGCTGCAGCTGCAGTTTGGCCTCCTCCAACTGTGGAAGAGTGACTGTTGTTGTTACTGTTGGCTTCGCGGTGGATCGTCACGACCTTCTGGACCGGGGCGATCGGGCGGACCGGCGAAGGGACGCGAGTACGGACGTGCTTCCGTATCGGGGTGGAATTAGTTGTAGTGGAGGAGGTGGTCGGGGTGTTGGAGGATGACGCGGATGAGTGAACCAGCATGCGACGACGACTGCCGCCGTTGAACATGGCCTTGACGTCTTCCCACGCGTGGATCAGTTGCTCCGTAGAGCCCTGAGAAGAAGAGGATGACGACGTAATTAAAATTGTAATAGTAATATTTTTTACTGTCGGGTATGAAAAACACGAGGAGAGGTACCCGAAATACTCGAAATCAATGTGAATTGAATCTTTACTGGGCGGAGGAGTCCTTAGGGGCAGAGCTATAATCAGTTCCTATAGATGCACTCAATAATTCTTAGGCCCTTTCAATATTGAGTAATAGCTCCGCCCCCTGACTTCCAAAAAACCTTTCAACTTTTGCCAATCGAT
Organism: Hypsibius dujardini; assembly: GCA_001579985.1. Taxonomy (NCBI): domain Eukaryota; kingdom Metazoa; phylum Tardigrada; class Eutardigrada; order Parachela; family Hypsibiidae; genus Hypsibius; species Hypsibius dujardini. The sequence continues at coordinate 10,590 of LRSR01000646.1, forward strand.
TCCAAATTGAAGTTCGATTGGGTTTTGCTAAAGATTTTATAGTAGATACAACTAACCAATTTTGAGAAATTCCAGGCGATGTGAAAGACCTGTGCGGGAGGATAACTGAAATCGGTTCCTGTCCTACGAAGCGGTTCAGAAAATATGCACTATAACTTGTATTAGGGAAATATCATCATTTTCAAAGTAACAGCCAAAAATATAAATTGGATATCAAGCGTGCTAAATGCTGGGATCATCTAGTCCTCATAACTTATCCGAAAAACATGTCTGTAGAGCACAGAACCATCTATTCTCGACACGCCCATTCATAGGGCATGAAGGATAGTTCGTCGCTTCAAACTGACATTTAACAGCTGCTTTCATTTAAACTTCATTCGATATTTCTACAAACTTTCGGTGCGTTTTACGTTGGACTTACGTGCCTTATATTCCAATTGGTGTGCAAAAGAAGTGTCAACAATCCGCCGCGTGGTGCACAATTAAATCTTATTATATTAACTTGTTGCATTGTTTTAGTATCGGGGAAATGTAACGATATAAAAAATTACTTGAAATCCGATTAAAACGCCGGGACGTTTTGATCCCGGCAACCGGAGAGGCGCGCCGAAAAACGTGGGGTATAACTTCCAAACATCCCCCGGAGATTTCAAAACATTAGAAAACTTTAGTTTTTCCATCAAATTTAGACCATCATTAAATGGTTCTAATCTACTAATTGCAGTTTTTGATGGGTCTCCACTTAATACCCATTGTCGTCAAATGAGGACATGGCGACCTCCAAATTTGACACAGAGATGGTTTGAACGATTTTGTTAAACTCAACTGACTTTAAAGGTTGGTGTTGTGCTTGAAAATTTGACCAATGCCCGGCAGGAATTGCCAAAGTTAATCAGTTTTCACTTTTTCTGCGTGATAAAGGTCTCCCCATGCTGTGAGCTGACCAAAATTTCTAAAAATATGTGCTTTTTTCCATCCACCAGCTTGCCCATCTATTGATAGTATCTAAAAATAATTATTTGAGTCAGATTGTTGACTGGCACCTGGCCAGTGGTCAACGAAGGCGTCCGATGTTTTTGTCAAAAAATGAATAAAACTGATCACTATGGAAACTCATGGATGGATTGATTGATATTCTTACTAAATATGGCGCGGACAAGTGCAAGAAACAGTTTTCATGGATAATTTTGTTTCTAACTCGGCAATGGCCAGTGGCAGTGGTCAGCCCAATAACACGAATTTTTCAAAGTCACCTAAAAAAATTGAATTTTTTTTAATTGAGCAGAACTATGAAAGGAAAAATTACTTCCGAAAAATCCGATCTGGCACCGGCCCTTAACGGGTTAAACGAGTCCCTGGTCATACGATACTCTATTTGATTGACCGGATCCAGGGGAAGAATTCCTCTCCCCCCATTGTTATTTCAAGGAAACACTGTATCCTAAAAATATTTTATTGAAATTTATTTCGAGCCAGCCATCCCATGAGAAGATACCTGGATGGCGAGATTAATATGTCGACGCCAGCTGTTAAAGTTGGCCGCATCCGCCGGTGAAAAAATGGACTCTGGCAGTTTATGCGAGTGAAAGATGAACTTATTCGGCGAGAAGTTCTGCTGACAGTGGACACACTGGACACACTTTGCGCGGCTGCTGTTATACCGCGACGGCAGGAACTTCCCTTTACATCCCCACGCACAGTGATGGACCACATCAAAGGCAAAGTCATCCGGCAACGAAGGGGGCTTCGCGTCGCAGAGGAAGGACTTGACCAGCCTTTCGGCTTCCCGTTTGGTGATCATTCCACAGCGACGGCTGGAGATGGGCATGGCCCCTGCACGACGCAGTATCTCCAGTTGGACCGGGGTGCACTGCACGCAGTTGATGCCCAGGGCGACGCGACGGTTGTGGATCTCGTTGTAGCTGAAAGCTTTCAGGAGTGTCGAGGAGATTTGTGCGAGGCACAGACGCAGCCGGCAGTCGATGTTGAGGGCCACGATGGGAATGTCGAAGAGCTGGACCGTATGGATAGTGTTGGGAGGATCTTGGTAGCGCGGGGAGCTGGTACTGCGACGGCTGTGTCGGTGGTCATCACTGTCCACCTCGGCTTTCGACCTGTGTTAGGAGGAATGCAATAATGATTATAAGTTTACATGGAATTTTCGGAATGGTTTTGAGCTCTAAAAATCATTCCAAAGTATTATTGTATTATTACAGTAATAAAACATGATGCAATAAAAGGAGTTGAATGTTTTTAACAGTGCTTCAATTATTGGCAATCTTTGAGTAGTTCGTTATACTGTTGAAAATTCAAGCTGGATCGACGAATGTGTTAGCAAGGAAAATTTGTTTTCAGCTTCCAACATATTTTTCCACACAAGTAGTTTGAGTTTCAAAAATTCTCCATTTTTATTTGTTTTTCAAAAATACATTACGTAACGTCATCAAGTCTCCTTATCCCATTTGGATATTCGTTTTAAAACTTTGCTAGACAAAATTTCATTTGATTTACAAAATTTTGGACTTTTTGAATATATACTCAAATTTCTTACACCCAAAACTAACTGTCAGTGTTATGGTTTGCCTTGTGTAGCGAGATAGAAATAACCAAAAACCTTCCCAAGTTCCTCATTTTGGGATGGGGTGAACTTGGGTCGCCGTGTTTTTTCCCTTCTGCTTTGTGACTTAACACTGTCAACACAAACGCTTTTCGGGTGTAACGAATCTGCATACTTATCGAAACTGTATCTTGCGCAGTAAATCTAACGAAATTCGTGTAGTGAAATTTTCAAAAGAATGTCCAAATGGGAGAAGAGAACTTGGTGACGTCACGTGACTTTTTTTTAAAACGTGGAAATAGCAAAATTTTTTAGATTGACCATAATTTAATAGAAAACCGTGAGTGGAGTTGTGAATCTATATTCTGTGGCAAGGCGTTCGGCGACCTGTCATGAATTTAAGATTAAAACAAAGCACCGGGTTTCCATTAAGTTTACTTGCTGGCAGTTCATCCATTCCCATTGGACATGAGGGAGTTTGACACTGGAGAAGTGTAGGATTCATTTACCTACCATCTGTTTATCTATCTATACACCGGTGCTTTCCTACAGACTTTCGCTGATGTTGTTGAACACAGTAGACCCTTGCCGTGGTGACCAAGTTGGAAAGATATGAGTTGAGCTTCAGGCGTCACCCAGCTCTTTATTTTCAAACTATTGTAGTGTCTGGGCTCACTAGGCTTATTTTCACAATAAATTCCGGCAAATTATCATTGCATTATAAGTTTGTATGATAATATAGAGTTAACTAGATGGAACTTACAAATGATCGTCGTTCGGCGGTGTTGCTGTCATCTTCGTTTAACAAATACTTTTTTCACAGCGACGAAAACATTCAGATACGGTGGGAAAAGAAAAGAGAGTCTATGTTGAGCAAAAGGTCACAAAAACTGAGTAAAAGTGCGACCGAGGAAAGGAGACCTTTTCGTTAGCAAAATTTCCATCCACGAGTGAACCTCGATTACGGTGAGAAAGAAAGGGATGAAACTCTCGCAAAAGTGAATTGTACAGTGCGAATGGAGGAAGGAATGTATCTGACAGGGTAGGAGGATTTAGAATAATTAAATCTAGATCTGCGAAGCTCCACCGCCTGCGATCCAGCCCTTTTAAAGAAGACCCTACACCGCTCTCACCCCGGATTCGTGTGTAAACCTGATGGAATTAGCCTCGGCCAGTCAGTTAAGGATCACTAATGGCCAATATAGTATAGACTAGGCGTTTAGAAGGTGCTAGAGAGAGAGATATAGCGCGAGGGTGTTGGAGTGTAGTCAAGAGGTCCGGGCTGTTATTTGATTGGAAGATGATGAATTAAATTGCGACTCCCTTGACAGTTGCTGTTGTGTGTGTGTGTGTCCTCCTGCCTCATCCTAAGTACCGATTGCTCTGCATGACACTCGTATATCCCACGGAATGTCAATGAGTCCTAGTCCTTTTGGCAGCGGCATCTCTCACAGCAAACAGGGGCTCGTTTAGGGTCCTTACAAGTCGGAATCAGGACTCCTCAAGGTAGAGTCAGGGGTGGCGCATAGAGTCAAAATATTGTTTTTTTCACACTTGAATCCGAAATTCGGCCTCTTGTTCTTCGTCATTTTGAAACTTCTGGGGATGTGAGGGTCTCATACCCAAGGGCCTTGGGATTTCAAAACAATTTCAAAAACTTTAGTTTTTCCCTCAAATTTGGACCATTCTTAAATGTTTTGACTTCCCATTTGCAGTTATTATTATAAACAGGGTGCGTAAATATTGGGCCCCAACAAATCAGAAATTCGATAAAAAAAGTGAAATTTCTGTAAAGGTTTTGAAATCCCAGGTGGCCTTGGAAATCAGATCCCCACATTTCAAAATGATCAGGAAAAAAAGGCCTAATTTTGGGTTCAATTATTTTAAAAACACATTCTACCCTATTGCCCACCCCTGGGCCCTACTAGCAGGGGTCCTGGTTCCGATATGTACGGGCCTTAAACGAGCCCCTGACAGCAACTACATATACACACCACCTAACTTTGTTAAGTAAAACGGGACTACATCCATGGAAAGAAGGTTCCGCTTGACAACTCACTGATCGAATGTATCCTCTCCTTCCCTGCGGTCATGCATCTTGAATACTGGATGAGATGGCCTCAAAAACATGCGCTCTTCATGGTAGGAAGATATAAAGAGAGGCCACCATGCGCCTGTTTCAATTGAAGAGAAGCTCACGCGCGCGCTCAATCAAAATCACCGAGAGAGTGAGAGTGAGAGAGAGAGAGAGAGACAAGAAGCAAGACGATCCAAATTCAATCGCTTTTTAAACGAATCAAACTTGTTGAACCATTTAATCCCCAGTCCTCGCGCGCGGTAGTGGATCGTGCGTCGGGTCCCCAACCAAATTACATCATGCAAATTGTCTGTGGCCGCGGCAGGACGATCATCTCTCTTTCTCCACTTAACGTTTCCTCATTCGTTCTCGCGGCGGCCGATATGGGCGACGGTTGTTGTTATTCTTGGGGGGAACACGGTGAACCGTGAACAACTTTGCCAACGCGAATGTCCATAGCATCATGGATGAGGTTCTGTATGGACTTACTCTCTTTCCTTGACGGGAGGGGCAATCACCTTACAGCCGCCCAAAATCCGCCGAAAAATCATTGTCCGGACAGTTCGAAGGTCATTTAATGTGATATTAGTAGAAAGGTTCTAACATTCAAGAACTGCTAGCCAGAGACGTTAGCAATGATGCCGCATGTTTTTGCAATCTAGCAAATGTCAAAGGGTGGACAATTATCCCGCAAGAATTCTTTAATAAATAAAATATTCCAGAGCATAATCTACAATAACTATAATCTGAAATATTCGACTGAAGTCCATATATGTTAATATCAGTATATTTTTTAATGTATATATTAGTTGTACTTATATATTTGTATTTTAAGTTAAGCTGATATACGTAAAATTACTAAATCAAAATTTGTTATTTCTTTCGTGGCGACTGTACTGAATGCGTTGTGCGATGACAAAAAAATACACGCCCAAAAGATCGTATAATATATAGGAAACTGTACTGTATATATCACACTCTCAAACTTACGCTCTTTCCATGCAACTTTTTACTTTTCACGGTGCGTTAGCCAGCACCAACTCTCACTTATTTATTATTTATTTATTTTTATTGCATTACAAATATTTGTACCTTTAGCTGAACCCAGACGGAACGATAATTACTGCAGCGCACTTTTACCTACTGTATTTTTACTGGAGCTAATAATAGACTCACAATCAGACTATCCTTACATTTCTCTACATATGTAACAGATCTGTATTGTACGGGATGCCTGTAGAAAGGACTCTTTACTTGCGACTGTTTTGAGTCAAGGAAATGTTGACTATATTCCGCGATCTTTTGCTCGAAAAGTGATTTCCGTTTTCGTCCTCATGATTAATCAAGACCTCAGAGTGAATTAAAGGATTAGCATGTGTGTGTGCATGTGTGCTGCCCGCGCAACAGTCAATTACCGCAAAGATTTTCGTCACCTGTGACCCACCACTACCCCCTCGTTTCCCTCGCCACTCTGTGCGATCCAAACGCAAAGTCCTTTGAAAATGGGGTTTTAGCTGATGGATCAGGAGGAGTTAGTTAATTCATCTCCGCGCTCTTTATTAGCATGGCTTCGACTTAATCAAGGGACGCTATAGGTCACAGGTCCATGTTGGACCGGGGCGTAATTAAACTATTTCATCCCGTACCAGGCCAAGCTTCCCGGTATGAGTCTTCTTGACGACGCGTCAACAAGCCAGATATGCCGCATCAGCAGGTCTCTAGCCCTAAAGTATAGTAACTTGGGCGGTACAAATTATTTAAAGCTGAACTATAAGCCATAATTTAATTTTTGTTAAAATGTTATAAGACCTACATGTAGCAAATTTGTCGCGATTGCTCAAATGATTGCTCGAACGAACTCAAGGCAATTTTTAACAAAAAATAAATTGTATTAAGATACATCTCCATTGAGAGCATATTTGAAAAAAAATCTTCGTTCTTAAGCAGTCTTCGAGCCAAGTTCGCAGCCTTGACTCTGCGATCCAGGACCTCACAATTTTCTTAATCTCGTAAATAAAGTATATATTTTTTCTACATAAAGTAGTCCTAATTAACCAATGCACAAAGACTCCACCCCACTATAATAAAAAATGTATAATTTCCACTACTATGCTAAAACAGTGTTTTTATGCTGAAACCTTGGCAGCCGCTGTTGTTTTCAATGATGGTCGCGGGTATGTGCTCTCCTTCACTTACTCTCCATGCAACGCGTGTGATTATTAACTATCCCTTAGGGAGCGTCCTTGTGCTCCTCCCCCACATAATATGATGGGGGTTAAGCAAAAGCCGTAAGCATCCCCAATCATGAGATTGTGTGTACGTGCTTAGCTGCGCTTAATCGGCAGCCTTTCCTTCTTCATCTAATTAACAATCCATAACGATGAGCGATTTTTATTATGCATGGAAGCCAATGAGGCACAGCACAGAGGGTTGTTTGGCTGTCTAGTCTGTTGAATTGTGGTTTAAGGGCCGGCGCACGGCCTGTCAACTTTGTATCATTGAGCGGTGATCCCGGTCGACAAGAAAACCCAGTCAGAGCGGAACACACGACAGGAAGAAGGGTCGTTTGTTTAAACACACTTTAATTCCCGCGGGTCATTTCCCAAACTAAGCGTTCCCCCACGCAGGCAGGGAAGAATGGGGCCCTTATGTATTATACCTGCTTATTAACTCGCAAAATCTAGAGTGACTTTTGATGACCGTGTGTGCGCGATTAAAGCGTTATTTGCTTAATCAAAATGGGCTCCATCTATCGCTCTTGGCGTTGTCGATGTACACGGACTGCTTGCGATCCATTTGTGTAAATGGAACAAAGGTTCATGGTGTATTCAAGTGCAAGAATGTACCGGATTCGTGGAAAAGAATTCGTGTAGAAATCTGCGGAAATTCTTTCCACTCTACGTCTGCTATACATGTAGGGCACACTTTTTCATAGATCGGTCCTATTTCTGTCATGACCGAACTTAGTTTTTAAACCTTGAGTTACGTTTCAGATTTAATAAAGCTGTGTTGATTAACAAGAGGTAACGTTTAGAACTGCATTTCGGAAGTAGAACTGCTCATAATATCCAGAGGCTCGTTTGGGGCCCTTACAGGTCGCAACCAAGACCCGTTGGGCCTGACGGTAGAGCCAGGGGGTGGGCACACAGGCAAAATGCATTTTTCAAGATTCAACCCAAAATTCGGCCTCTTGTCCCTGTTCATTTCGAAACTTGTGAAGGGTGGGGGTCTGATTTCCAGTGGACCCCCGGGATTTCAAAACATTTTCAAAAACATTATTTTTTCGTTCAAAATTTGAGATTTATTGAGGTCCAATATAAACGGATGAATATTGATGATGAATATTGATGATGAATACTGAAATCCAATATTGATGAATACAAATTGGAGGCTCAAAACATTCAAGAACGATCCAAATTTGATGAAACACTGGTGTTTTCGAAAACATTTTGAAATCCCAGAGGACCCCTGGAAATGAGACGCCGACCCTCCACAAGTTTCGAAATGATTAGGGATAAGATCTTTAAAAAAACATGTTGCCCCTTTGCCCATCCCCTGGCCCTACCGTGAGGGGTTCTGGTTCCGATCTGTAAGGACCTTAAACGAGTCTCTGCTAATATCCAGAAGACAGTTCTTATAAGAAAAAGACTGTGATACGAAATTTGACCAGAGAACAAGAGCCGAACCCCCCCCCCCAGCTTTACCGAGTAAAATGCCGTGATACTCCAGCAAGGCAGGCATTACGTGTTTGCTACGCTATTTTCCGAGATTCCTAAATAGAAACTAAAGGCTGCATTATTTGGAAAACGCAATTATATACGTATTGTTAATAAAGACTTCAACAAGAGCCGTCAATCCTCAGCCACTGAGTTGACACAAAACTACTGCTATAATGTAATATTGTGATGGATCGATTGGCTATATTACCGT
>LRSR01000648.1:0-17500 GCA_001579985.1 Hypsibius dujardini
GTCGTCGTGAATTGAACAACTCATGCAGAGCAGTCTCTCTCGCTCTCTGCTCGAAAAGAGTGATGGTCGTGGTTGGTGATGCTGGTGACGGTCGGTCCAATGGAATGGAATGGCCTCCTATGCATATCTATGCGCGTATTTGGGAATCAGCAAGGGCAAAAGCACGTAGCATCAGTAGTGCCATGAATGAGCAAGCTGTGCGCTCTCGTTCTAGAGAGATCTCACTGACGGAGTGAGCGCAGAGGCTGAAGATGACTCTCCTCCGACAGGAAATCAATTTTTCCAATACTCAAAACAGAGTGGGTGAGAGAGAGGCCGGGCTGCGTTTGGTGTCACGTGACGACGAACGAGCCCCACAAGAATTTATATTTAACTGTAATGCATCGGAAACACGTATCCCGGATATGCGGCGATGGCTGGAGTTATGAAGCAAAGGACAATTGCTTCTCGCCACAGTGAAGTCCATGTACGTATGTACATGTACAGTCATCCTGGGAGGACTCGAGCCTAGCTGTCATTTATTCATCCCTCACGTAACTGTAACCCGTCGCGGACGACGACCATAGGCTTACGGGATAGCAGCAAACTGGGTGTGGTCGTTATTTTGTATTGCCTGAGTACCGAGTATATACGCAGGCCTGACGCGCAGTCAGCTCTCGCTCTCGCGTTACTCCCTTCCGGCCTTGTGTTTTCGCATTTCAGTTATACTGCCTCGCTCGCCTGAAAAGCTGAAATTTGTATATACATACACATCACATATATATAAATATTGTAGTTTTCGGAATTGGCTCGTTGGTCGAAGGCACAAACAGAAACAAAACACAACTACCACCAGCGAGTGCGGTCGCATGATTATGCTGCTGGCTGACATAACTCTCGAGTCGAGACCCAACTTGGCAATGGTGCCATACAATACGAGTACTAGAGTCTATAGGCAAAGTTGTTGTTGTGTATGAGTACCTCGATCTTTGCGGTCGGTGAGGGTGAACAAACACGCGGCACTGCATATCACATGTGTCTATTCTGTACTTTTATGGAGACCCTAGGTTTCTGCTGGTTTCCTGACGCGCATTTTGCTTTCTCGTACCGATTTTATTCGGTTATAATTTTTGGGGTTTTTTTGTCGTTTTTCCCATCTCTAGAGTACGTTTTGTGCGGTCTTGTTGAGTCCACGTGATGATATTCGAGCGGGCCTGCCATGCATGGCGGAAATAAAGGGCGAGAGCGAGAGAATACAGATGAAGCGTGTCTCGAGCATTTCATTCAAAATGGGTTTTCAGGCAATAGGGCACTTTTGACACACATACACTGCTGATTGCAAGACACAAGGCGAAGCGATTTTAGTGATGAAGTGGACGCAATGCAGTATTAGCATCGAAGCAAAAAGAGTCAAACCGGTTGTATCCGAACGCGCGTCATTGCTTTCCGGTGCGATGAAGGCTGCTGCCACTTTTACTGCATCGCGATGCTGTTCCGTTCTGCGTGAAAAGTCGGGCAGTAGTAAGCAAAAATCGAGTACTCGGTGAACTTTCTCAACAGAAATAGAGAGAAACGGACGTCGTCGGCGGCGATAAGGTGTGCCTTGCGGAATGGAAATTGTCAACGGGCAAAATTGACTGACCGCAGAATCTTAATCAATATTCTGTCTCCGATTGTGGAATGCAGGCAGGCCGCCGGCGTAGTCCACGAAGTATTCGGTAGTCACAATCATGCTGTTCGACAGGTAGTCATATCATGTCTGTCTGTTTGTCTGTCTGTCTTTGTCTTCTGTCTGCCAATATGACTGCATGTCCTGTCTGTCGCTTGCCTGCCTGCCTGCCTGCCTGCCTGCCTGCCTGCCCGTCTCGTGGTCTGCATGTCCTTTTTTGTCTATCCAACTACGGTATCTGTTTGTTTGCCTCTTTGTTTGTATGTCCGACTCTCTGTCTGTCTGCCTCACTGTCTGAGTGACTGTCTGTTTGCCTGTATGTTTACTGTTTGTCTATTTGTCTGCTTGTCTGTGCTCACACTTGACAGCCGAACAGAGTGTCATGTAGTTGTTTTGACGGACAATTCTTCCAGATATTATCAGTGTCCTGAATAAAACTTTTTGACATGCCTGCTGCGCGGCTGAGAGGGACTGGTGCTTGGATCACTCAAAAAGATAAACCGGCCGACATCGCGCCACGTTGCACAATGTTCGTCGTCGCGATTAGAATGTTTTAACGATGCATCTGTAAAATGCACCACACGACGTGCTCGTTTCCCCGGTGTGTGAAGGCGTTCCTTCTGTCCTTGCTGCTTGAACAGGTATACAACGACTGGCTTGCGGCAATCTACTCGCGTCTTATCTTGCTGCCTGCTGCTTGCGAATAACTGCAAAACGTCCAAGTAGATCACACCGCAAATGAGGAAAGCATTAATCAAATTCGCGCTGGTACACTAAAAAACCACCAGCATCTGACCGGTCGAAACAGCGAAAGAGAGGGACGGACAGAGAGCTTGTGGTAGAAACGAACGCGTCCGCTCAGCGTTCAGCAAAGTGAGAGACTGTTCCCTTTGTGTCCGCGTGGTAGTAAAAAACGCATCACAGAGTCTCTTCAAGAAAAAAAAACTGAACCACGTCGCTGACTAGGCCGATGCAACTTGGTCGGTCTGCAGTTTGATTAGTTTGTTGCTTGACTCGGCGAGATCAGTGATGGAGACCCGACCGCGCTGCTTGACGAACTTAGCAACCGCTTTCAGCTCCTCCATGGAAATGTAGATGAACTTGCCGCGGTCGTCGATGACGCCGGTCAGGAGGCCTTCACTCTGAAGCTTCTGCACACGATCGATGCATTCCTGAGAGGGACAGATGAGACGAAACGTGTGTGCATGATTAGTGGAATGAAAACAAAACGTAAGCTTGAAGAATGCGGAGGCTGATTGTGGCACAAGACGACGAAAACAGGCCAAGAAATGTACGAAAGTCATCGATAGACGTTTAGTCAGGACCATTCAACCGAGGGACGTTTAAGTAAAATGGGACCACAACCAAACATATAGACAGTCAGACAAACTAGGCCGATACAAGCGGCCGGACACATGCAGATTGGGGAGAAAACCGTAGGAATTGGGTGAACAGACAGAAAGATATCGACGGGCAGGCAGACAGGAAGCCGGGCTGACAGATAAACAAACCGACAGACAAGACAAACAGATCGACAGATAGGCAGTAAGACAGATAGATACGCATGTAAGCATCCAAATAGACAGATGGACACACAAACACATAGATAAATGGGTACAAACCGTCAGACAAACTAAACTGACAGACAGACAAACAAGGCAGGCAGACAAACTAACAAATAGAGACAACAATCGTACAGAAAAGGAACCATAGAGCTAGCCAGCTATCAGACAGAACGGTTATGTACGTACATGGACAGGCAAATAAACAGGCATGGGGACAGATGCTTTACATGGGAAACAAAAGGAAACAGCTTCAGACAACACCGACCGGTGGCTGCGCAACCCCAGAATTCAACTTCAACATAACATGCTGGCTGGCCAGCAGCAAAGTACCTGAGTCCTGAGATGAAAATGAGCAGCGAGTTCCTCCAGCAAGACAATCTTGCTAGTTTTTATAAAGTCAATAAACTGCTGAAGAAGATTCTCGCCGTCCGACTCGACCGGTTCCTCGCCCTCGGCTTCGATCTGAAAGGAGGCCTTCAGCTTCTGATACTCCTCCTCTTCTTTGCGCTCTCGTTCTTCCCTTTCCAGCCGTTCCTCCTCTAACTGCAAACCACATGCATAAAGTTACAAGCGTCGCCAGCTTCATCGGGGGAGAAGGTTGCCCCCACCCAATCATACTGACCCGTTCGTCTTCGGCCAGTTTTTCGATGGCCTCTTTCCGCTTCCGCTCCTCGTCGAGGCGTGCTTCCCGTTCTTTTTTTTCCTCTCGGTCTGCTAATTCGGCCTAGAAAACATAGAATGTAATTGTAACACCTTACGATAACACCATAATATGGTAACTTCCGATTGATACACACGGACAGAATGCTTGGCTGACCGAGTTGAGTTGCTTAACTGAGCCAGCGCATGGCATTAATGCATTAAACGAGGTAAATGGCTTGACTCGGTCAGCTAACCAAGCTAAGCAATCTCTTCGTTTCTGACTGCGTGTACTGCTCGATTTGATCAGTGCTACTACAAAGTTAGTCACACCTGTCTCTGCGCCCGTTTTTCCGCCTTCTGCTCCAGCTTTCGCCGCTTCTTCAGCCCAATATTGCCGTCCAATGCGATATCGGGCAGTTCGCCGTCACTCCCGTCCTCATCTTCACTGCCACTCGCGCGGTCAAAAACTGCGAACACAAAAAGTCTCCAACTTATTAATCAAACCGAATCAAACAAAAGTTTGTGTTTGTCGGCTCTGTACGATATACCACATGGGAGATAATAATGATAAGATTTTAACCAGTCCAATCTCCAAGCATAACGACATGCTCATCTAGCGCTTGATTGATTGATTAGAAAACTTGAGATCGAATACGTTCGCTTGATTGATCGATCGAGTTGTTCGTAAGCTGGAAACGAACCTGCTTGTGCCGTGGGCCTCGCTGGCCGAGCTCGCGCCACCCTTCCACCGGGCCGCACTGGATCACGGATCACTGGACGAGCAGCTCTTTCGCCTGGATAGATAAAATGAAGCAAATAAATAAAAAAATAATTCAGCTGGTAAGTCAAAGAAACCACGTGAAATCTATTAATCAATCGATCAATTAACTAGAAATCAATTTCTTAGTAACCGACGCGCATGCTTCCATTTCCCGCTCACCTTGCTCCCCGATGGCGGCCTCCTCCTTTTGCTTTGCCGTCTTTTTTGATGTTCGCGAGAGGAAATATGCGAGACAAGCGAATGCCAGAAAGCCGATCGCCAGAAGTATCGATGTCGTGTCCATTTTTATAAATTTCTACACAATCAAAATCTCAAATTTGTCTCGGGCAAATTTCCCGGCTTTGTCACAACTTCTGCGCAAAAAATTTAAATCTAGGAAAAAACACGAACGTTCGTAAGTCCAAAAATGACGCATGAAAACCGAAAAAAATCGTATTTTTATTCAAGCTACGGAATTGCATTGGGGGTCCAGGACTCCGGGCTGGCGCCAAAGCCACGCATGGGGGAAGGGCAAAAGAGGCTGGTTCTCACATCCTGAAAAATGGGGGTGCGGAAGCTCCTTCTTAGTTTCCGTGTTTCCCAGAAACTTGTCTTGGTTTACCGAACATAAAAATTAATGCTAAATTTGCAAAGCCTCATTTGTTTACAATGAGCCAGAATTTTGGGATATTTAATTTAAAAGTAATAAAATAACAAGAGAAGGAGCTGATTTCCCCTGGGGGGCCGCGAGGGCCGGAAAGGGTGTGGAGGCGGAGCTAAGTTTAATAGTTTTTGTTTGCACGTCCCTCTATTCCTTTGCGATTACTACCGCTGTCGGTCAGATTTTAACAAATTTTTGAACTCTATCGGAAAAATAAAAAATGGCTCAAGCAAAAGACCTGACAAAATTGTCGCGCGATCAAACTAATCTGACGGAGGAGCTGCAGTGGGTCAGGAAGGGTCCCGCACATCCCGAGCATGGCGCTTACGTCAGTTATGTCCAGCCGGAGACGTTCAGGGAGAAAGCGTACCGGAAAACCATGGCCAATCCGCTGGTGCCCATTGGTAAGTTAAGGCACGGCAATGCGCGCCTGATTTATTTGCAAAGTGTTTCGCACACTTTTGGAAAAATCCGAATCATTGATCAGCTGATTGACCTGTTCGTATCGTTTAGTTCGATTTCGCTTAGATTGCGATTGATTGATTGATCAAGATTATACAACACTTTCTTGATTGACTAGTGTTGTACACGTGACTTCTTGTTTTCACGTTCTTTTGTATTTGTTTTGTATGATTGTTTGTTCCTTATGCCTATTTTTTCATGATTTCAGTAATTTCATTTTCTGAATGGATGGAATTGATTGATTATTGTGATATTAGGACAACGGCTACCGACCGTTAACCTTGAGTAATTTAAACCTTATGCTACACACGTGGCAAAAACCTTGCGCTAGCCGAGTTACGCCATTACACTCGTCGCATGGCTGTTATAGACAGTCGTCGAGTTAAAGTGCTTGATTCGGTCAGCTCAAGGTTTTTGTCACGTGTCTATCTATGATTCGGCACGCGGTGGTCAAAATTGGCTCAAACTTTGATCACCCCAATTTGCTGGCACCTAGTAAAAAGTTGGTTTTAATTTGGTTAGCGCTATCTTGTAGCCACTTGTGTATTTATTGCTTTGCATCTTCTCTTAATTAAGGCATCCTGACTACCACGATGGTGTTGGGATACGGGTTGTGGTGCATGCGGAAAGGCAACCAACAGATGTCACAGTACATGATGCGAGCCCGCGTCGCCGCTCAGGCTTTCACAATCATCGCCCTCGTCGGCGGGGTCTACGTCGCTGGATCTCGCGCCAAATAATTACGCCACCGCATCACAACATTAATTGCTTTTATTATTTCTATTGCATCTCTCGGTAATACTGTTTGTTGTGAATTGTCAGCTGTTTGCAGTGGCGTATATAACTCTTAATTGTAGAGCGGCGAGGGTCAATACTGCTACTCTGCATACGAAAAATTAGACTTTCTATGATCGATGTGGAAGACGCGTTTGCTTTGATTGCCGCAGTTTACGACTTGGACATACGCTGCGAAGAAGACAGAAAAAGCTTCTCATATGAAAGTCCGATAAAGAAGATTCTGAATGATGCCATGGTGGTTGCGATCTGTAAGATCGGTTGTGGTTGCCCCGACGGCGCCGTCGAGGACATCGTCGGTGTCACGGGATTTCGGCGCGGAGCAGGCAGGAAGGACGTACACATCGTCGGTATCACAGATTGCCAAGGCTTCGTAGATTTCGCGGACCGATCGGGCACCCGGGAGATCCTAGGAAGAAGAGTTAAAGAAGTCAACAGGTAGTCAGGTAAGACAGACGGACCGACAGACAGACGGACAACAGACAGACAGACGGACAGACATCCAGAGAAGCAGACAGACGGACAGAAAGACCTGCAACAACCAAAGAAGACATATACTAACAGATAGACAGACAGACAGACAGACAGACAGACAGACACAGACTGAAACACGGAGTGAAATACATCGACCGTCAGACAGATATCCAGACCGATTGACATACACACGGAGAGACCATTCAACAACTCATCAGTAAGACTGAAGAGACGCACAGACGCACAGACGCACAGACAACTACGAAGGGAAGACGAAAGAAAGACAGACAAAAAGGTGGCACAATGACGCGACAAGCTGATGAGCACCTGTTTTCCTGCCATCACGACAACAGGTCCAGCGTAATCTTTTTCTTTCGTTATCAACTGGAAAAAATCCCGCGCTTCAGCGAGACTTTCGGCGCTCGATGAGGCATCTACCACAAAAATGACCAGATTCGCCATATGAAGAAATTCTTTGGCAAACATCCGTGTGTTTTCAGCACCTCCAACTATAAATAACAACAACAAACCACACGTTACTACATCTTATCTCCGCCAGAGGCAAAAGAATGACACCCGTGCAGTGCTGACCAAATTGTCAACAATCACGAGCTTCGAGACATCAACAACATCGATTCCTGTCTGAATACTTCATCTGTTTGACGGTCTGTTCCCCTGCCTGTCCATCTGTCTGTTTGTTAGTCTGTCTGCGTGCCTGTCCATCTGTCATCTTGTGTGTCAGGCAATCTGACTTACTGTCTGCTTTTAACTACACTGTAACTGACTGCATTTTTCTGTAATGTTCTGCGTGTTCACTCTGCCGAGCTGCTGGCCGAGAAACCCCACCAACCTTCATAATACGTTTGAGTGAGACCGTGCAAATCCACACTGGTCATTTTGACGCCCAGGGTAGGCTGCGGATCCTTGGCGAGGTAAGACGTTGAAAAGTGGAGGAGTTTATTGAGAAAGGCTGTCTTCCCGGCGCCCGCGAGTCCGAGCACCACGATGCTTCTTTTTCGCTCGTTCGGCGAAATCTACCCAAACATAACAGGAACTGTGATATAAAGACTTGGTTGAAAATACTATGGAGAAACAAACCTCCGCCAAGGTTATTGGAGTTAAAAGGAGGGTCTTTCTCCGTTTATTCCGCCGAAGAGGTCCCATAATGCTGCCGTCACTCAATACCACCCGGCGCTGCTGTTTCCGCCAGTAATATCCGCCAACGGCAATGAACGCGGACGTGCCCAGAAGCGGCAAGAGCGGCGATGTTGAGAGATCCAACAGGTCTTCACGGTGGAGCAACCCATCTAGAGAGCGTAGTCCTAGGACGCTCAACGTCACAAACATCTTCCCGTTCCGCACGCGTGTTCGAAGTCACCGCAACGATACGAGATTCGGAAAAGACGAAGTAAATGGGATTACCAGTCACAAACTCGATTTGATGACGTCGTCGGAATCGGTTCAGCGAGTGACGAAAGAAACATACGATCGTTGGTGGAGAAGATTAAATCCGACAGCAATGCGAACGTCTCAGGAAATAAAATCAGCAGAAGCCGTCGCTACAATAATCCCACATAATCCCATTCTGGAATATAAATACCTTCTCCGAAACAAATGAACGGACATGATTCAGGGAAGATATCCGCGTGGAAATCGCAGCTCCAGTTGATGGGGGAAAGAATCTTCCGGTCAGCAATCCGACACCCGAAATAGACCTCTGAGACAATCCTCTGGGAATCCGGACTCCAACTGAAAATATTTGATGCTAGCCAGACCTCGAAATTCAACAGCGCGTTCCTGAGAACAAAAGAAACGGCAAAATGCAATACATAGGATAAAATTTGGCAGTTTTAATTGGGAATTTATTGATTATTCCCTCCGGGGGGGGGGGTGTGAACCAATTTTAAAAATTCATAACCTACCTTCTTCAACTGGATTATTTAAATCATATTATATCGACATCCAATCAGCATTCGAAGACGTGGTGCAATTGCAAGCCAAGCCGGTAATTCGGGAAGCACAAGGAGCGTCATTGTCGTCAAGGAGCGCTCTCTTTGGAAATATTCATGACACCGGCAATCCGATTCCCGAAAGAAAATCCTGGCACCGTCCGGCACACTATCGGCATCAAATTCCAATACCCAGTGGCATTAAGACCTTGAATTCGATCAACGCGATCCAGAAACCTAGAAATAAAACCGAAGAAAGATATAAATCGTCAGAGGTGGAAGATATCTTCCCTCCGGGGTATAAATCGATTTTGAAAATTGAAAACCAACCTCCACCCGCGCTGAAAATCTTCCAATCCAATTAGCGTAATCCGCCCACAATTAGGGAATGCGACGAAAGACGGCCTCCGCGGCCGGGAAGTACAGGGAAACGCAGCAAAATGTGAAGGATGATGCCTCTCGCTCGCTCAACGCGAAATCTTCCTCAGCTCCGCTTGATTGCTTCCCCTGCCAAAATCATCACCCGCGCCGTATGATGTAGACGTCGCCAAAAACAAACAGCCCACTCACGGAAGCAACGCTGCAGAGTGTCGAGGAGGCATGAGGCTAATTAATTTCGACATTCCGAGGCATGGAGAGTGAACGGGGGAAGAAAAAACTTTTTTATGGACCAACTAAATTGGTGAATTGCGTGCAGCGAGAAATGTTGTTGGACTGTTGGACTGTTGGTGCGTCGCACACTGCAGTCTGCCGTGCAGAAGTGCGATCAGCTGGGCTTAATGCAATCAGCCAATTCCCACGGCTCATTGAATTTGAGTGGGTTTACCCAGTGAGGCGATCGATATTGAGATCCCGAAATGGGTTCCCGCTGGCCGGATTAGCTCTCATTTGCGAAGCGCAATCGCATTGAACAGGTCATTTTGATTTGTGTGAAAGAAATCTGCATCTGAAAAGAAATTTGTAATTGGACGAAACTGATTTATAGAGATGAGAAACAGGGTGGCCCGAGTTAAGGACCGAGTCAGCAGACGATCGTGAACACCACGATTAGCTCGGTCCTGTCGGCGGATGAAGTTGCAGCAAGGTCACATTTTTGTGCAGACTTTAATTAGTAAGAAAATTTGCATATTTTTAGAAAATTTTAATTTGATGAAGCCGATTTTGAAGCTCAATAACGAGGTGCTCCGGGTTAGAGACCGAATGCACGGAGCACGGAGCGGTTTTTCCGGAGCGGTCTTAATGATTACCGAAAGGTCGTTAAGGATTGGCGACCTGTTTGCCCAACTGCTACGAAGAAGATAAGAAAGTTTGATGGGCCCGTCAAAATAGATCAAGTGCAGGCAGGCGCTTTTATTAGTAGCATATTGCGGGGATTCGGAGTATCGAAATACCAACGACCCGACGAAATGGGGATGACAATGTTAGTGCTTTCTTTGTACACAGTTCTTTGACGACGGCGGCATCGCTGAACCGGCAATGTCTGTATTAGAGAGATGGTCGACCGGAAACGACATTCGACGGAACGATGGTGACATTATCCACGTCGATGCGAAGCAACACACAAAAGTCAGTCATCTGATTATCGAATTAGTAGAATAGGAAGGCAGGGAGGAAGAACTAATGGCTCCGGATGGATTCGACAAATATCCACAGTAGTATTTACAGTAGTAGTATCGATTTGTGCGCCACAACCGACTCTGTGCCGGACGTCGAAACTGACGCAGTGCGCCGAAAAAAGGCAACAACGAAGACATCAGGGTGCCATCTTGTTTCTGCACCGCGCACCGGTAATGGCTTTCGTTTCCTCTATGAGTCTTTTCGAGATCTCCTCTATAAGAGTGTTCTATACTGTACTCGGGAGTGTCATTCCCATGCTGTAGTGAACAATGTCAGCCTAGTTACAACAGATAGACGGACAGACAGACAGACAGACAGACAGAGAGACAGAGAGACAGAGAGACAGACAGAGAGACAGAGAGACAGAGAGACAGAGAGACAGAGAGACAGAGAGACAGACAGACAGACAGACAGACAGACAAATAGACAAACAGAGAATAAATTTCAGAGCATAAGGAATTTCAGGGCATAAATATGGACGTGCGTAAGAAGCGAACATTTACTAGTGTATATACATTGCATATATATATGTTCGCAGTGCCGAAAACCTAGAAAACCACAACGTATGGCATACAAAAGCATAGAGAATGAAAAAACCGACATTTTTCGCGGGATGTGAAATCATTCATCCAAAAATTATCGGCACGATCACAATAAAACATAGCAGTAATGTCCGTAAGGGCTAAAGTGCGCTTCGTTGTACCAGCATGTAATTCCAAAGGATATGGAATTTCGGCCGACCACTACTGATATTTAACCCCCTGTCTAGTCTGCCAAGCTGTTTAGTCATTATGTGATTGCCAAGCTTTACCGTGAGAATAATGCGGACGAACACCAACTGTGCCTGCTATCCGGAGCTCATCCTCGTGCTGCTCCTCGTCGGCGGTCTCGCCGATGGGCAACAGCAACGCGAGTCTCCTGCCGGAACCCCAAATGTCTTCGAGCTCCTCCTGCAGAGCAAACCGGCCCTCCACCCTGACGCAGTGTCCAGCTGGCTTCGCGGTGCCGCACCGGGAGCGAGTAGTCATCCGACGCTGACGGTGATCCCGACCACGAGCTTCTCCTGCGAGGACGTCGCGGGTCCCGGCTACTACGCGGACCCGGAGACCCAGTGTCAGGTGTTCCATCGCTGCGACCGGCACGGGGTCAATTCCAGCTACCTCTGCGCGAGTGGGACCATCTTCAACCAGATAACACTAACGTAAGCACCGGGACATACATCTAGTCTCTAATTTTCAAACAAAAAGTTCCAATTCGAATGAAGTACCCTGCACGTGTACCTGAACCCATTAGCGCCCGATCCAGATTGGGCACATCAGGAGTGCCAAAAATAATTTTTTAAGCAATGCACTAACTTTAAGAATCAGTTAAGTTTAGTGAAATCGCTCAAACCATCTTTGCGTGAGAATTCGGAGGTCGCCATATGTCATTTGACGACATTTCGCCCCGTAAACTTAACTGACTTCACCAAATGTTCCACCAACAGTAAGGTAGTCTTTTTCAATTGACAAAATTATAACTGTTCAATTCTTTGGATAAGTTAAGAACATTTACTTTTTAGTGGACCACTGTCCACTGTAGTGGTATGAAAGCATTTATTGCATGCTGAAGGGATGTCTAGAACTGCTTTGCGTCACATAGAGTTATTAAATCACTAAATCAATCAACAGATTTTAGTAGTAGTCAGTTTTCATCGTTTTTAAAAAAAAAGACTTTGGTATTACAGTAGTCTAACAAGCCAGCAACATGTTGTTGAGGTTGTCAGCGTATGACGGCAATCTTTGCGGTACAGACACAATCTTGTTCGTACCATTTTAACCATCTGACAGCATTCGACGGACTCAGCGACCCAAACATGCAAAAGCTGTCGGGTCTGGCAAATTTTTTCGGATATTGATCTGAACCACGAAATAAACATGAATGATCTCTGATTTTGAAAAACAACAGAGGTTATTCCCAATCAGCCCAACGGTTGTGGAATAAGAACCCAAAGTTGTTCCGGCAAGAAAGAAACTTAATAAGCTCTCTGCTGCCTTGCCATTTCAGATGTGATTGGTGGTATAACATCGACTGCAACAAGTAAGAGATCATCAAAGATGGTTCATGTGTTTTTTCCCTAATTGTTCGCCGGGCCTTATCGGTAATGTGATGCGAATATACAGTAACAAGAGTCTCAATTGTAGAGCCAAAACCTTGTACGAGTACACCAATAGTCGGCTGTACATGGCGCCGGGGACGCCGTTGTTCGAGAGTCCCCCGGCGGACTGGCAAGCTCCGGTAGCCGACACCCAGCCTAAATCATGGTCGTCTTCCGGAGCACGTGCGGCGAAGCTTGTCACATCAAAGGGGAAAGTTCGGCGGTATCACAAGCAAATCACAACTATCCAACAATGATCTGGTTCCTTTGATAATAGACAAACATCCATCCATTCCTTACTGCATTCTGCATATCTATTCTAGCAATAACTTTTATTTCAATTTCTTTCGCGCAATACTTGACAGAGATTTTGGCGAAGATACTTTCTATGGTGTCGGACAGAAGATCGGTCAGTGGAATATCGAAAAAACTGAAAAATCAAACCAGACGGACGAGAAGACAAAGAGATAAAGGACAGTTAAGCTTCCGTCTCGACTATCGACATGATTTCCATCTCCGCTTCTACCGGCTTGTCTGACACTGCTCTCGGCTTCGGTGCTACGTATGAACCCATTCCCGCGGCGGCGTCCGCCTCTTTTTGTGTGAAAGGGACCGTCTTGAGCTCACGAACTCTAAAACAGGAAAAATAAAAATATTGTTAGAAAATTCATGCTCGTCAATGAGTGTAGATGTTATCGGTACTATTACCGCAACGAAGCGGTACCTGATACCGACAAAATTGGCGTTGACACAATCAAAAAATGGTCGGGCAAGCAGCATACCAATCAAGTCCTCAATCAATCGACCGGTACAAAACAAAAATCAGCCCCTTCAACCGATCAATCAACGGTAGACTCCTGCCTGCGGAACTGAACTATAGCATATGCGTACCTTTGCTTATGAGCCTTACTCCTCTGATGGGCATTCAGTGTAAACATATCCACGTAGAACTTTCTGAAATGGGCAAAAGAAGGAAATCGTAACTGAGGATCGGAGTATCAACCAGCCGCCTCAAAAAGATTCATTGAGCACTCTCCCCTTGTGGAATGCATATAGCTTCCACACCAATGCCACAGGGAGACTGCCCAAATCAAGAGTATCCTCGTCTTCAAAATCCGATCCCGTTTTTAAATTGACTTACGCGCACTCCACACAATAATGTTGGCCCAATCCCGGCAGATCGTGATTAATGGGCAGAGCCGCCTTCGGTTTCCTGGCGTCCTGCGGTTTCAAGTCCTCGTAGATCTGATCCAAGTCGCGGGTGTGTGCACGCGCCTTGTTGCCCTTCGTGCCGCGGCAATCCCCACGATGAAAGTGCTTCCGACGCGACGGCTGACCCATTTTTTCCAGGGGGGAAGGATGGCGCCAAGTGAAAAGCAGGAGTGTGGATAAAAAACCGTGAAACTCGGGCAGTGCGAGGAGCAGGAACCGAAAGTTGAGAAGGATCGTTTTGTGGAGACCTCAGCGGTGCGTTGCGCGCGCTGCACAGTAAATATTGCGCACCACCCACGAGTCTACTGCGCACAGCACAATGCGCTTGGCACATTATCGTCTCTTGCGAAACAGCAGAAATACTTTAAAAGTGCTAACCGACTTTATCTTCTTCTTCGAACCATCTGAATTTATTATTTAAAAATGGGTAAAGCCAACGGTAGAGTAAAGCGCGCCAAGACCTTCAAGCATCATGTCGATCGGAAGCGACTATGGAAAAAGAGCAAGCAGATGCCTGTGATTAAGTGGTAAGTTTTTTGGGTCCTCGCGTTTTCGATCAGAGACTATCGTTACTTTTCCTTGCAGCGCGGAGATAAAAGCCGCATGGAACCCTAAGAAAACGGTGGACGCGAATATGCGGTTGATGGGACTAGCCCTGGATGCGAATAAAACAATGAAAATTGACGATACCAAGGTAAATGTTGTGGTTTTCGGTTGATTGATCAGTTGGCTTGTTGGCAATCGTTTAAATTTTGCCAAGTGGCTTGTCGTCGATTGATTCATGGGTTCACGTGACTTATCCGTTAGAAATTTTGTGATATTTTGAATTGCCTGTTGTATCGTTCTCGTTTCGTTTTGTTTATTTATTGTTCGAACATCTCATTTACTTCAAAACAATTTTCGCACGTGCTTAGACAGGCAGTTAAGGATCTCTACTTTTCTTTGGCGTGTTATTGATTGATTGTTGATTGTTCATGTTTTTGACTTCCGGCCTTTCGGTAGGTTAGGGTGTGCCTTGTTTTTCCGCCCGATTGAATCTAGTGTTAAGATTCGTGTTTCTTGATTTCAGGACCAAATGATACCCCGCAAACGAAAAGCATCGAAGAATACAGTGTCTGAGGATGTGTCCATGGAAGAGCCCAACGTGGCGGATCTCCTAGAGAAGGAGGCGGCCACACCCACCATATCCCTGTTGAAGCTTTCAGAGCCGGAGGCACAATTCTGCATGCAAATGATGAGGAAGCACGGAGAAGATTATAAGGTGCGCTGATTGGTATTCGGAGAAAGTTTCGTCCGGTGTGCAATCCCTGTAGCGTTGTATTCATTGCATTGCGTGTAGTGTCTGTTTGACGTTGATGCATTGACTGAGTGATTGATTTAACTTTCTTTTTTGGTGCAGGCCATGGCGAAAGATGCGGGAAACTACTACCAGGAAACACCGAAAGCGATTCAGCGCAAGATTAACAAGTTCAGAAAGTACCCCGGGCACCATGGCGACTTTCTCAAAAGCCTCGATTCTTCCGTCATGGACGCGGAATGAGATTTCTTCTTTTTTCCAAGAACTTCCATTTTACTTTTATTACCTTTATGCCATAATAATATTGTCAGATATCACGCTGCTCAGTTGTAAGTTCAGAATCAGATATCGTTTTTCGTATAAATCTGGACCATGCCAGGAACACCACGATATAGATATCTTCAATGTGTTTGATCTGTCTGCCTGACAGCCTGTCTGTCTGACTGTCTTTCAAACTCTGCACGATTCTCATTGAGGGATGACTCATACTCATCAAAAAGTAAATGGGAAAGGGAAATGACGACACAGACAGGAACATGTGATCACAATCATAACCACGTGTGCAAAACTTGTTGTTAAAGCGTCTGGAATGAACTGAACCGCTGGAATTTCCATTGAGCGTGTAGCATGAATGAGTCATAATATCGACTGCCAAAATGTCATACGATGAAAATGAATGGGCTAAGGGAAAGTGAAACGAATATGAGGTTCATAAAGTACTGGCAATCAGCTGGCTGAGTTGTTTCTCTGCACGTTCAAAAAGCAGCAAATCTATTCTAGGATCGGAGCTCTAGTTTCGTTTTGCAAGGGTCTTCCCTATTGGAAGATCTTTTGGACTCCACTAAAAGGGAGAAGTCACGTTGAACCCAGGTAAGGTTTCCCTGTTGCGTCAGTCGCTTATTAAAAATTTTCCGCGCTGATGCGTTGGCGTGTTGTGATGCGACTATTTTATATGAATTGCTCGACGTGTGAGCCACTGTAATAAAATTAATGCTTCGGAGTGCCTCATCTCTTTATTTTTTGTTTCAGGATCACACAATCGCGGTACTCACTGAGGAGTGCCTAATGAGGATCTAATTAATTCCACCTTGCGCCCCTTTTAGTCGCGGGAACTGATCCGCTCCGAAAATTGCACTCTGCTGTTAGTTTTTGGGACTGAATTAGGTCTACGAAAATTGATTGGACCAACGGGAAAAGTTGCTGTTCATTAAGGAATTTTTTCATTTAGTCGAAGACGTCCCTGAAGGTAGCGTGGATGTTTCCTGCTCTTTTGGAGGATTTTCATCGATCATCGTCTTCCGAATTTTTTTCCTAAGAAGATAATTGTTTTTGGAACTCTTTTTAGGTAGGGGATGGCCTCGTTTGAGGAGTTGCTGTATTTCTCCATTTTATTGGGAAGCGTCGGCCTAGGATGGGTCGTCGCGTATCTCCCACCCGGAGATTCTCGCCGCTGGTTCTCCACAGGAGTCGGTTTCTTTCTCATCACTGCATTTTGTGGACTGGGCGCGATCCATGCGTACATCACGATCCTAGTGAATGCCCTGATCATCACCAAAGTTCGGTTGGTGAAAATTCCTTTGATCAAGTCATGACGGCCATCGATTGATTGCTTGATTAATATGTTTAATTCACTTCGCTATGTAATGTTATGGTCATGTGATTGATTGGTTGATTGATCGAGATATTGTAATGCAATATTTGTGGATGCTTCCTCGGTTGAGCATTTAATTGATTGATGAATTGCAAACCGAGTATTAAATTAACCATTTTTCTTAATGGAATAAAAATCAGCATATTTAATATGTAAACTAATTTTAATTGACACTAAATGCGCCCTTTTTTCTTCCTTTCCTTCCCTCAGGGACTGCCACAAATGGAGTATGGCCTTCACATTCGCCTACTTGGCCTTTTTCCGGTCGGTGCAGTTCTTCGGCCTGCCGGACACGCACGAATTCTGCAACGCCGTACAGCTGATCTTGACACTCAAAGTGCGTTTGGTCCATACGACATTATTGTATTGAATCATGCGGTCTTCTAATCCAGGCACCACACTCTTTAGACAGGCAGACACGCAGTGACACAGTCGACTTACTTCCGGTCGTACGATTCCATCAAGATGGAAGCCATTGTAACTTTTTTCGGTTTTTTTCCCTTTAGGTAATCGGCATCGCTTTTGAAGTGAATGACACGGTGCTGCGGCGCAAAGGTCTCGCGCCCTTCAAGAACTCCTCGCCTGCAGTCACTCCAATGAACAATTACAGCAATGTCGCGCCGTCGGCCC
>LRSR01000649.1:0-194443 GCA_001579985.1 Hypsibius dujardini
GGGCCGGTCGGCGTTGTACTGCGGCAGGATGGAGCCGCGTTCTTTGCTTACAAATCCGCTGGTCGTTTCTAGAGGAAGAAGAAAAAGAGGGAAAAGGGTTGTTAGTGAAGGTGGGATGAACAGATCTGCCTCAATTCTAAAGCAAATAAGCAGGCAAGACAAAAAGCGAAAATAGGTAATCAACCGGTCTAACCAATTAAGAAAGGTCTGGTCCGGGCGGGCAGACAGTCAAAGACAGGGCAATAGGCGACCTGCAGGTCGTCAATCAAACAAACGTGAAAACAGATACGGGATAACCATCAGACAACAGACAGATAGACAGACAAACAAACAAAAAGACAGACAGACAGACTCAAGGAAAGTAAGCCCAAAGATACACATTGATAAAAAAGACAGAACATTGAAGTCTCCGGTCCCTCATAAACGCAGGGCGTGCTGAGGCAAAAGCAGTGGTCTAAGCTTGCCTTTAAACAACAGCAAGAGATTGACAGGCAAGCGATGCGTTTACAGAGCTTTGAAAAAGACGTAAGAAAAGTCATGCTTTGGCAGCCAGAGAAAGAAAGAGAAACTATGTTAATAAGATGTGCAAGCGTACTGCGGTTATTGAGGCTGGCAGCGGTGTGAGGTGCAGTAGCAGCACTACCTGTCCGGAGTGAAGGTCCACTGGGCGTTTTCCGGACGCTACTCCGCAGGGCAGTAATGGTGCCGGTAGGCCCGCGAGTCTCCCCAAACCCACTGGCGAAAGTGGTGCCCGATGTGACGGCCGACGGCGAGGTCGGCGATTGAAGCGGCTTAACCGGAACGCGGGCACCGTTAAAGTCTTTGATGCTCGTCCGAGGGGATGCGTGGTCTTCCGTACTGGTTGAGGAGCTCCTTGACGCTGCTGGTATTCCTCCTGAAACAGGTTGAAAGATGAAACACTTAAAAACCGAGAGATATTAGGTGAACAAAAGGATAATTACCAGGCGTTAGTCAGACACAGAGGCAAGCATTTAGGCAAGCAGGTAATCAGACAGATAAAGGCTTAGACAGGCACACACCCTGACAGTTGTGCACTTACCTGGCGCAGTTTTCCGTCCTATGGCAGAATTTCCATTCACTGGAGGAGGTGGCTCATTACTGGGTCTCCGTTGCGGTTGTGTAACAGTGGAGGAGGCCCGTTGGACGCGTCCACTAGGTGGACCGGTGTTGGAGATGGAAGAGGGGATACCAGATGGGGGAATCGGGCCGGGGGTGGTGTCAGAGCGCAGAAGATTGGGTGGAATTTGTTTAAGACTTCCACCCACAGACTCATTATCGTCCGATGCGCGCTTGATGCGCTGCAGTAAAAGATAAGTGGCAAAGATGTCGTCGTATCGCATGTCTCGCAGGGCGTCCTCCGTCTCCCTTCGACTGTAACCCATCTGCATTAGCTTACTAATTCGCTCCGTATCGCCAAAATCTACAAGAAACATCCAAAAAAGACTCAGGTCAGGTACAAAACAGAGTGTCTGTCTGTCTGTCTGTCTGTCTGTCTGTTTTTCTGTCTGTCTGTTTATCTGTCTGTCTGACTGCCTGCTTTCCTGTTTGACTGTCAGTCTGTCTATCTAGGTCCGTCTACTAGGAAATGAAATTGGTCTGTTTGGCTATACTGTAAGCGCATACCTGTTTCTGGCTCAATGAAGGGCTTGAGTTCGTCATCCTCGTAGCCGATGTTCATCCATCGGTCCTTCATAATCTGCTCCAATGTTGACCGTTTTGTCGGGTTCAGCACCAAAAATTTCCGCAACAAGTTCTCGCAATCCGTGCTCATATAAAAAGGGATGCGATACTTTCCGCGCAGCACCCGCTCCCGAAGCTCTTTGAGGTTCTGCCCATCAAAAGGCAGCGATCCACTGACTAGCGTGTAGAGGATCACACCGAGACTCCACACGTCCACTTCGGGGCCGTCGTATTTTTTCCCCTGAAAAACACACAAACGTCGGTGGTTAGTAAAGTATGTGCAAAGTGTTATGATATATATTTAAAAACCTTATTCTGCGAACATCCAACCTCATTTTCCACTTTTACTTATCTCAGAAGTTAATTTTTTGAAGTTTTACTAAAAAAAGCTTCTTAAATAGAAAATCGGTACGCTTATTTCCTTGGATTTACTTTACTTCTAAAAATTCAAAATCACAAACTAGACCAATGATATACTTCTGGACTAAAAAATCCCATACATTTCAATATAAAAATACAATTAAAAACAATTCATTAAAAAACACTTGAAGTGGCTGTTCACAGTGATAAAACATTAAAAAACTCTAGGCATGTTCCGAAACTACATTTACTAAATGTGAGTACCTGGAAGAGTTCGGGTGCAGCGTATGGTGGACTGCCGCAGAAAGTGTCTAGCTTGTTGCCCGGACAGAATTCGTTGCTGAAGCCGAAATCAGCGATCTTAATGTTCATCTCCTTGTCGAGTAGAAGGTTCTCCGCTTTCAGATCTCGGTGGATAATCCGTTTCTGATGGCAGTACTGGACTGCACTGACGATCTGCCGGAACTTGGCCCGCGCTTCCTTCTCCTTCATCCGACCATGGGCCACCAGGTAATCAAAGACCTCACCGCCGCTGGCGTACTCCATCACCAAATATAACGTCTTCTCCGTGTCAATCACTTGAAACAGTTTCACTGCAACACAAAAATGATAAGTCAATAAAGAACGCAAACTGAAACACGCATCTTGATCCGCTTCAACACCTGATTGCAAAAGCTGTTAAACGCCTGAATGCCGGTTTGTCTGACTGTCTGTTCTCATGTCTGCTACTTGCTTACATACGTATCTGCTTGAATTGCCTGTCAGGGTTCATGCTCAAATGGCCGACTTACTGACTGATGTTACATTCTGGATGATTGTGCTTTTGTCTGCCTAAAAGATCGCCTTTGTCTTTGAATCGGTGCCTGTCTGTTCGGTAGACTGTCTGATACTGACAAGGCAAACCTAAGGTCAGTTGGTTGGACGGTCGGTCGGTCTGTCTGTCTGTCTGCATATTCATGTGCCTAATACCTGCCTGAATAACCGTACAGATGATTGCCTGTCTATTTATTAAAAGGGCTCGCTACCTATAGTATATGCCCATTGGCCTGACTATTGGTTCGAGTCTAGTGACAGGTAATTTATGCCTATAAAAAGTCGGAGGTCTACGCCAAAAACAGCTTGCTCTATTCTTTTGAACCCGCTGGTAAAAGGACGGAAATGCTGATGGAAAGCCACGGGTGGCAGATTGGCATCCCGTTGTCGGGGTCGGGTGTTATGCCTGGAACTGAACTCCTGCAGCTCTCGTTCACGTCCAAAACGCCAACTCAAGTGTCATACATGGGAACGTCCCGTCCCGTCCGAGAGGGAGGGGCCTGGTCGTCCGCCAGGTTCGTCAACCTACTTACCGATATTCGGGTGGTCGAGCATCTTCATGATCCGAACTTCCCGGAAGAGCTATAACGAGACAAAAGAAAAATGTTAGGTTAAAGATCGTGAACTGTCAGTACGAGTATTAGTGTTAAACAAATACATACTCGCATAAAAGCAAGTAGACATAGATTAACATGTACACCGGCAGGAAGGTCGGCAGGGATGCAGACAAACACGCAGACTGATGAACAACGACATGACGACAACCAGCCAGACATGCACACAGACAAGAATACAGACAAACAGACAAATAAACAGACAGACGGCCAATAAGACAGCCAAAGTGACAGACAAACAAATAAAAACTGACAGACAACTGACAAAGGTAGATAGCCCGTCGTTCGCTAGCTACGAAATCAACAATCAACGCTTCAAAACTAATTGAATATAGCTCTTGCCCGCCATCAAACTAGACGTAGGTCCCACATGACCTCGAGATTACTGAATGCAATATGCATGACAGTGTATGTCCCTATCACCCACATGCTGCAGCGCGGTTGCTAAAGATCACGAGGACAGACCAGAAAAAATCATGTCAATCATAAAGTGGCGCACACAAATATTCTAATTATGACTTTGTATGCAGTGTGACACTTGCCACTTCATAAAACAATTTTTCCGCATGATATTCCTCTCACCGTCTCACTTTACGACGAGTAAATGTCTGCACGGTACGTGTCTGCTACTGTCTGTATTAATGTCTCTCTTTCGGCCCGTTAGTCAGTCAATCTGTCTGTCTGTCTGCCTGTCTGCCTGCCTGCCTGCCTGCCTGCTGTCTGTCTGTCTGTCTGTCTGTCTGTCTGTCTGTCTGTCTGTCTGTCTGTCTGTCTGTCTGTCGCAATGTACTTGCAATGCAGTTGATGCCATTATCTATAAGAGTTTTCGCAAACGGTATATCTTACGGTATAGCCGTACAGTATAGAAAAATGAACTGGGGTCAGAGAGAGTTTTCCATACTGTACCGCTATACCATTGAGATATACCGTTTGCGAAAACTCTCTATTGCGTCCGTTGGGTATGATAAATAAATAACACACCTAGACACCGCCACATTACAGCACACTGACGCTCTCGGCGTCTCTGCATCATGATATCACATGATCCGTCTGAAACATCTCGCTCGCAGACGAACTAATTGTCCCGTTATAAGTTTGTTTACACCCGGTCGCGATGGAGCGGAAAGAGCGACCCTGCCTGCGGCCAGTTGGTCCTCGGTCGGCCATCACATTTTCCAAAAAATATGATTTTCCGTTCGTCTCTCAATTCACTACTGCATTCATTGTCCCTGTGCGCGAAAAGCGCTTTCATCAGGAAGGTCGTTGAGGTCGCTGACATAATCAAACGCAACAACTCCAAGTCCAGCTCCCATCTCGCATCGTGCATTCGCATTTTACATGCTTGTTTTTTCCGCAGCAAAAATCTTTTTCCACAAGTCGGTCTGTCTGGCTGTCTGCCTGCCTGTCTGCCTATTTGTCTGCCTGCCTACCTGTTTGTCTGTCCGTTTCTCAGTTTCTCGGCCTTTGAATTAAACGAATCTTTACATATGCAAAAACTGAGGCGGACGAAGCATCCATCAGGCTCACGTTAACACGATTTGCGGCACACGCGGATGGCGCCCCTAAAGGCACAAAACCACACAAGTACTAGTAAATCACGCAATCTTTCTGAATATATTCTCTCTGAGCAATACGTCAAACGATTACACGGCAAAAAACACACCATATGCGCAGTCACTTTGTCTTTTCCTTGTCTTCTTACACACAGGCAGAGGAGTCAGATAGACAGACAATGATGCACAAGAGCCGTCGGAAATAGTGACATCTGGTGGATTACATTCGCCCCGCGGACGACCTTCTAGGACGACGCGACACTCTCGCGTGACAACCGGATACACAAATTACAACCAAAATAACATGGCTATTGGCTACGCACACACGTTCCGCACAAATTCTGATTCAATAATCCTGTCAATGACTGATATGCCCTGGTCAAAGAGAGGGACAGACAGACTGAGTGAGGCAACCAGACAGACAAAAAACAGAGAGACAGACAAGAAACCAACAGACAGGCAGACAGACAGACAGACAGAAAGACAGACAGAGGACACAGACAAAGGACAGGCAGGCATGCAGGATAACAGACTGACCAAAAACAAACCAGGCAGACAAATAGAATGCAGAAGATAAAACCCAATCAATTAACACGAGCCGAACCGTGATTGCCTAACTTTAAAGCCAGTCAATAAGTCAATCAAGCACCAGCAGTCTAAAAAAAGCAGATGGACCCTGAATCGAATCAAATGTTTTGATGGTCTATATGTCAGATAGACAAGTCAGACAAGGTTTGCGGCTGTGTAATTCGCTTGCTTGCCGCCATAAGTAATTGATCGGCGAGTTTGACGAGCAATTGCGAAGAATCGACACAGGCGAAGAAACAATTACAAAACACCGCACTGATCCCGCTCAAAGCTTGGAAAAACCGGAATTAAAAACAGCTGCACCGCAAGAGCAAAGAGAACGCGACGGAGAAAGAGAGAGAGAGTGTGTGTGAAAGGCCGCGTCCGATCATCTCAGAGTTAGAAGTGAGGAAACTTTGACTTTGACGTCGCATACGGAGAGATGTGATGGAAAAGAAGCGTAATGCCGGCGCATCATGGAGGCCATATCATCAATCATACCCACACAAAATCACATGCAGGCACTGTTCATAAAAAAAATCTGTTTCAAAAAATCCATCCTGTAGAAATGTCCAAATTTGCGTCAGAAAAAGTCATTCAGATAAGATCATCGAATGAAACTCAAAACTGCCGGAAGCCGTATTATCTCCAAAAATTAACGATTGATTCATTGATTGATGGAAGGACTTCCGGTCATACCGAAATGGTTTGTAGCTCCGCCCCCTGGCGTTGCGAATGCCTTCTGTAGACTCCTGGTCGAATTCGAATTTGTCAATGATTTTTTTTAAATTAGCTGCCTTTGAAAAGAATCATCTAACATTGTGAACTATAAATTCCCTCCTCCCCCATGCAGACCAACAGAGAAACCTCAAATTATACAATAAAGATTGATATTAGTTTATTTAAAATCATTGTGGAGTTATTCAGCGCTGTTCGTAATTATGCAAATGTAAACCAAAATCAAAAACAGGGTTCAATCAATTAACCAACCATACGGACGCCAAACTGACACCTTTCGTCAATAGATCAATCAAGCGACCGTCAAAAGAAGGCAAACTGTCAACAATGCAAACAATGATGACGTCAAATAATTAACGTCTCGTAAAAGGTGTTTATGTTTGTTTGGCTAAATATCACCTCCCCTTATCAGTGTGCGAGTCTCTGTCCGCCCTGTTTTCCGCACCGGCAAAAATGGGGTGAGCTTTCTTGGCCTCGTGGTCGTACTAGAGAAAGCTCAGAGACAGCGACCGCGACCTCATTTTCTTACGCGCGTAAATACATTTCCGACAACGTTGACTGACTGACTAATTTCCCCAAGCGACCCAGAGCAGAGAAGACACACACTTGTCCCGCATCGCTGCTCCTTCGGCGTAAAAGACATCTCTCTAACTGTTTTCCAACTCACAGTCAGTAAAGTCAGGGAGGGGAAGGAACTCAACGAAGAAACGCCCTTTCTCAACGGTTCCTCTCTCTATCTCTCTCTCTCTCTCTCGCTTTCTTGTACAGTACAGTACAGTACGAAACAGAAAGATCTCCAGCCACTTTGCAACACTTGGTCTGAATCACGCTCGCACACACTTTAAAGGAGAAAGAGAAAAGCTAAATCACAGAGACAAACCCGTCCCCGGCCCAGCACTACAAGTAAATAAAATCAATCGTCCAAGACGAGACATCGCTATCACGACCCATAACTTCCCTTCCCCGGCACCCACGGAGGAAACTAGATACTCACATAAATCAACTGTCTACAGACACACTGCTAAAAAAACACTGAATTACGATTGCGATAAAACAATAAACTCGTTTAAGTCAACAGTCCAAAATCAAGTCAGATAAAACATGTCAAAATTACAAACATTTCAATTCAATACACCAATCAAACAGTGAATTCGGTTTGCGAACAACTGTCTGCATTTTTGTACTGAACAATCTCTTCTAGCGGCGCAATTCTAACGACAAATTACGTCCAGACATAGTTCCTGTTATTACTGAGGTACTATTTTGGTGAGCCAATGGAAGCCGTTACAGGCTCTTTCCGGGACAATGAAACCGCGCACTTCCGGTCGAATTTAATCACCAATTGCTCCAACAGATAACATTGTAAATGATGAAACCAAATTATTTTCTTGTTCGGATGTTGTGCAGGCAAGTTCATTAAAATAACATTAAATAACATTAAATCGTAAACGAATTCTGGTTTGTAAAAAAAAATCCGAAAATCCAAAATCCTCCTCTGTCGACACTAGTAACCGCACACTGATAAAATTATGTTTAAAATACAACACTAATACCGTTATAGGAACAAAACAATTACAGTAACGTCCTCCGGGATTTCAGTTTCAGCTACAATCCTCAACGAAAAAGTTTAAATCTAATAAAAATACCAAAATACCAACGAATATAAAAGAGATGACTCACACAAAGACAGTAAAGCAACCAATCACTTAAAAATAAAAATTACTTTATCGACAAAAAATCTGCTAGACAATGACAATTCAACAAGATTTAAATTCATTCCAATAGCAAAACAAACAGCAAAAATTCAAAGGAAAAACATCAATCCGTCCCTTATAGCTGAATTTACGCCGACAAAGCAGAGTTCTGCCTCAAGAATGCCGGTCCCGAAAAAACTGCTAGAAACCGGGGACGGCGGAGTGTCAATCGTCGATAATAATATAAACAGACACGCACAACTTTTCAGCCAAGCAAGCGTGAAAATGCCACTTCTCAAAAGAAGGCCGACGACCAACATGCGAAAAACTGAGTCACTAATCTGACGCAGACTCGGATTGTCCTCTATTTCCCCACCCGCAACATCCTCAAGCATTTTCGCTTCTTCTCCTTCCGCAATGCTAGAGACGAATTACGTGCGATCAGCAAAAAAAAACAATGTGTCGCAAATCCGCCGGAGATGCAGAAAATGCGGAAGTTGTATGTATGACTGACGTCCGCAGGTACAGGAAGAAACTCCTTCCTATGACTGTCAGCCTCGAGAAGGCTCCTGTAGTGGGAGTGCAGTGTACGGCGGTGAGTAGAAAAGATACCGCATGAGTGATCCCACTTTCTGTCTCCCGTTTCTTCAAGTGGATAGTTCCAAAACGTCCGATGATTTCCCAATTTTTAGTGGAAGAAGACCCGAAAAACGACGGTCAAATCAAGCAATCAAACAATATAATTTGGCGATAGGTTACATGGTCTTTTATATCTTACTTCCTGGCGATCCATCCCGTCAGCAGGACTCCTCTTCTCTAGCTGCATTGTTTCTTTGCTTAGTTGTTTATTCGTTTGCCCGAATTTATGCCTGTTTTTCTGTCTATCTGTCTGTCTGTGTCTGTCTGTCACAACTGTCTTTCACCTTTTCCTACCTGCCCATATCTGCGAGTCAGTCGTATGTCTGGTTGCCTTTCTTTTTTGTCTATCTGCGTCTGCTTCGGTTTCCATCGTTCGATATCCTCCCCATCCCGATAAACCCAACAAGAGAAGGGCGTGCAAGATGTACCAACGAGCAGCCAGAAACGTGGGAGAGCAATCACATTTGTCTGATGGCATTTCCAGGAAGACTTCAATTAGAAAATCGTGCCTAGGAATGGCGAGCGGAACGACACAGACACTAGAGCCGTGATGCTGTATGCCATCAGATGAGAGAAAAAGCACTCATCGTTCTCTTTCCTTCGTATCCATCCACCACCACTCCATTGACACACAAACGTCACAGATTTAGTCCGCCACAATCCAGACGGGGGAGGAGAAAAAATAACGACAACAGCGTCCTTCCTTCCTCCTGGCGGTCGCAGTCGGTCGATACCTGGTGATGCTGTTAGTTACAGTAGAAACGTAGACACAGACGCCTTGGTTCAACATGCACTGGTGCGCAAATCACATTGTGTATTTAATGAGCTTAGATTTCTCTAGAGCATTCGCGCGCTAATCACCGTGGGAGATGGAGAAATGAAAATCGGCACAATTACAAACATCCGATACATTTCAGCAAATCAAGCAATCAATCAATCCCTCTAATAAAAAAATCTTACGCATTTACTCTATACAGGTAGAATTGTTACGTCGCAAGGTAATTTCTTGAATAAATACATGAGACAGAATTCAATCACAAAAATCGAGGATATGGGATTTCATTTCCCACATTCTCCAGAGCGACGACCCGATTGATTGGTTGATTTAATAGCCACAAATCGCAGCCACTGAAAATCAACAATCAAGCAAGTTCGCCCCTACACAAGAACCGTAAACAACTTTGACCAATCAAAGTAATCAATTGATGGAGCGTTCGTCCAAGGACTTCAGCCAAGCCCGTTCAAGGAATCAGTAACACCAGTAAAATGCACATATTTCCGACAAGCAAGATGGATGTCATTCGAACAGAAGAAACCCGACAATGGAAAATCATGTTTTAAAGAAAGGCTCAACGGCCAAGACCAATAGGTAAATGCTTAAATTTTTCGGATATTTCGTCGATCGAAGCATCGCAACATCGCAGAGGATAGCTTGATTGGCTGATTAATCTAATATAGAAACTCAACGTAGACAACCGTTAATCCATAGGCTAGGCGTACGAGCTGAAACCCTCTCTCCAGAAAACAGTATCATTGCCCTAACCGCAAAGTAATTCCAATCCAAAACATGTAAATGTATTTCAAGTATCACAAAAAACTAAAGTTCTATCGAATCAATCAATCAACAATCAACCACTCAACAATCAACCACTGAAACTCAACTGTCACCGCGAGCACGTCAATTCTCTAAAATTACATGATTTTCCTCTCTAATTTGTACCTAAAATAAGTCAATACACTTCTTTATCTATATTGAATTCCACAGAACCCGGAAGAAAGCTCATCACACCAAAAAAGGAAAAAGTGTGTGAAGAAATTATTCAACCCAAACCTCCCATCAATCAACAATCAACCATGGAGTCGCATGTTAAATACACAAAAACCTTCCCACACAAAAAAAAGCAACTCCTCCCAAACTCCATTATGACTGTCCTCCCTCTGCGCAGGCAAGAACAAGGCAAACTATTCCCCAATCCACATCAAGTCACAAGCAGGAGCAAAAACATCATTAAACCGACAAAACACTGACCTTCTGCAGGCTGCCCGGATTGAGCTGAGTCTTGTCGATAATCTTAATCGCTACTTCCTGGCCAGTTGGGAGATGCCGCGCCAGCTTAACTTTCGCAAAATTCCCCTTCCCGATTGTCTTCATTAACCGATACTTCCCAATCGGTTGCTCCGTTTCCGTGCGGCGCGACGGGAGGCGTGTCGAAGTAGAATGCGAGTTGCTGGTTGCTGAGTGTGATGGTGAGTCTCTGCTTGATTGATTGATTGACGCCGAGTCCCTGCCATGATGGATGGAGGAAGGAGGCGGGATGCCGGACGGTGTGGTCGGTTGACTGGAGTTGTTCTGCGGAGTTAAAACATTCGCACCGGAAGATGGAGGAACGGCCATCTGGAATGAGGGCCGTAAAGGGGCCATACGAATCTGGTCGGATAGTAGGCTGCTGTTGTCTGTTGTTGTAGTCGGAGTGGGTCGGTTGTTTTCCGTGTCCCCGTTCATGACACCACCACCACCACCACCGTCTCTGTCTGTGTTGTGGTGATGATGGTGGACGGAACTTGGCTCGGGGATCGTGGGAAGAGGAGTACGCACACTGGTTGACATCATGGCAGGATGATCGAAAGAAGGGGAGAAGGAAGATTTCCACTTCTCACCTGCACAAAAATAAAATGAATCAAGGGAATATATTTTATTGTTGTTTTTTTGAGGAGCCAGCCATGGCGTGCATGGTTTGAAAACGATGACACAGAGAAGCGAGAGAGAGCGAGAGGAAAGAGAGAAAGAGAGAGAGGAAATTATTTAGGGCGAGTCGGAGATGAGTCGAATCGGAGTCGGTGACACCAACTCCGAACACCGACTTGGTGTTCGGCTCGAGTCGAGACAGCATTATTAAGAAGCAGCGGCGAATGGCGATTGGTGAGTGATGAGTGGAATATTAGGAAACGAATACTTGGGAGATAATTTCCGGACTCTCTCTACCTCTGCAGGTTTTCGACTAATCGTTCTGCCCTACTACAGTATTTGCAGGAAGATTTGCATCTTACTAGTCCGTCCGAGTTAATGGGTGTGTATCGAAACTGTAAGTTCCAACTTAGAATTACCGGAACTGGAACGTTTCACGGTAGGTGGAGACACCGTCTACGGCTAAGTTACAGCATAAACGACTTTTTTACACACATGACTATTACTAGTAGTTTCCAAGTGTTTTGGAGGACTGATGTTCGCCTGGTATCTTGAGAATCGTGTGAAATATTCCTAACTCTTTGCTTTTTTATACTACCTATTTTAATAGTTGTAACGTAAGGTTCCAGGGCAGGTCAGCAAGCAGAACAGTTTGTGTTTCAAACGTGAAACGTGAAATTTGGTCCAGCCGGCGTTTATAAGGATACGTTGTTGAAACATAAATTACATTGTCCATTTATACTAGTACCTCAATACTGACGCTGTTAAAGATATTTCTAAAGATCTCTCCTCGCCAGTATGTTCGGACATCTTGAACCCAGTGGAAGTCAAAAGTCGCTTTTTAGTAGGCCTCAAAAATTCAAATTCAAATTCAAAAATTTCAAAAGCGATGGGGCTAGACAAAAATCGGCCTGTTGAAAAGTCGTTTTTGTTATTGTTCGACTGAAGCAGACAAACCCTTGCGGGATATATAAAGTCTGTTTGAAGGAAGTACAAAACTAGCTAATTTACACAACGCGACCACGTGATTTGAGGTGTTAAGAGATTGATATTTCCAGAGATCGGACGGCAGAGAACTACCAAGTAATCTCAGTCAGTCGTCTGGTAAACATCGTGTCGCCTATCGCGCTCTTCACGTGGTTAGTCTTGTGCTTCTTCGCCTTCGCTGTTGCTTCACCGGCGTCCGAGCTTCAGGATGGTATTCGGGATCGATGTGAAACGTGACCATGGCCTGGTGTCCCAGACGGTGACGTCCCATACCAGTGAAAATCCCTGCGGATCTTTCCATTTGTCTGCTAATTTTTTACGCCAGTCTGATCCTGTCAGGCTGTTGGCCTATCTGCACGCATGGAACCAAAAGCCTAATATACTGTAAGTCAACGAAACCAAGTTTGAGCTGTTACACCTTGAATTTCATTTATAGCTCGGCCACGAGCCACTCCCTCACCATGCTCACGGAAACAGATGTTGATACATCAGTTGCAAATAGGTCGACAACCGAACCTTCTCTTGCGATTGGCCAAAACTTAAGCAACTGCACAAGACAACGCGTTCGGTTGTATTAGTAAAATCCATGACTCCCTTTACCCATTCCGCTGTTTTAGTCGATTCTCATCGTGAGCCTTGCGGCACGTGAACTTGGCCATCAGCCACAAGAAAACCCTTAAAAACCCATGGGTCACATCTTCACTTATACGAAGAGAGGGGATGATCTTAATTTACACAGACGAGTCCCTGAGCAAATGGATTTTCGTTAAAAAAGCCGCGTGCGCGCACACTACTTACTACCGGTACTACACAGTACTACGAGGTGCTTTGGCGAATTATAATGTCCTGCTAAGTGGCAGCTGCTGCCAAAAACTCGCGCGCCGCCGCTAACCGATCATCCCGTGGTTTCTCAATCTATTCTCCCCCTCACGCGTATCCTCATCCCGAAAAAGTAGAAAGAAGGAAGTCGTAGCTGCCACGTCATTGTAATTTACTGGCCGCCATTGACAGTAAGCACGACGTGCAATTATGTACGTCAACCTTTGCCATATCCCCCGATGCCGATACCGTCCGTCTTCCCCGCCCTCTATCATTTCCTGTCCGTTCTCGTCACTTGCTTTACAATTATATACTTGAATCCCGCTAACTCAATTGCATGTCATTCTCTGGCCAACAATCGTTCTCTGGGGTGTACCCTTGCTCTTCCCTGTTCTTCGTGTTGCGTTGGAGTCCCCATTTGTCAACCCATGGCTAATTTTTTAAGACGTCAGTTAGTCAGACAGTTGGGCTTTCAATTTGCAATAAGACACTCGACTTTTAGGTGCAGATGTTGCCTGTGAAAAAGTGGCGGATAATTCCCCGAGATCCTGTTTGTTCCATGTGATGAGGCTGAGCGGGTGTATTTACGGATGGTGTGACCTTCGCACTCTCTCCTGTCGTGATCTTTTTACCCCCAGAAACACAGCGACAGAAGGCGGGGATGGGACGT
This sequence comes from Hypsibius dujardini, assembly GCA_001579985.1. Taxonomy (NCBI): domain Eukaryota; kingdom Metazoa; phylum Tardigrada; class Eutardigrada; order Parachela; family Hypsibiidae; genus Hypsibius; species Hypsibius dujardini. The sequence continues at coordinate 13,842 of LRSR01000649.1, forward strand.
GGGAGGAAGTTTCCCGCCAGTTCTTTATGATTAATATACACACACGCTGCGCTGTTTCGTTCCCGCTCTCTCTGTCTCTCAACTGGATCGCCCCGCGCGGATCGACCTGCATAGTAGCATAAGAGACCTCTTCTTTCACACATTGGATCAGCTACCATCTCGTTCAATATTTAACAGTTTTCACGCGCTACACTCTTGAGTAGCTACTGCTTTTCGCTTGAGGAGTTTTCTCCTGTGGATGACATTGACACACACAGATGCATACTAACTTTTGTATACAGATTTAATGTTTTATACGCAAATATAGACGCGGTTGGGAGTGAGATTGATTTTGTGGTAGATCTGGCTCGGCGCTTCTGCCTGTCGAGGTCGAGGTCGCTGCATTTTGTGTCGGTCTCCCGATGATGGAAACAATGCATCCCCATTTAACGCCGGGTTTGTCGGCGGGAAACACGTCATACAACAACGGGAATGAAACTGTACCGGAACTGTACCTGCGAACGAATGTCGGCCTGATGGTGTTCATGTCCTCAGCATTGGTCATCAGCACTATTGCCGGGACGTTGGGCAATTCTCTGGTAAGTCATCCCAACAATCTTGCTAGAATGTACAAGAGTGCTGTTCAGTTGGATTTTACGGTTTTCTGTGCATCGTGTAAATTTGGAAGAGCTTCTTTGTGAAAATTCTTACTGTGAAATTTAGAATTTTCACAAGGGATCGCAAAACTAAACTAAACTAAAACTTTTAGTTATTAGTTTTCTCGGTTTTAGTTTTTTAGTCAACTAAACATGAAACTAACAGTTTAGTTACTAAAATTTTATTGGGAAAACTAAACAAGTCAAACCAGTCAACTAATTTTAACTAAAACTAGACTAAACGTTTTAGCTACTATAAACTAAACTAAAAATCCCAAGTAACTAATTTTCAGTTGACTGAAAAACCAGTTGAAGGACTAGTTTTAATTTCTTGCCATCCCTAATTTTCACTACTACTGTAGTTAAGAATCGTAGCGTTAAAGTTTCAGCTAAATACAAATAAATAAATAACTCATGTCTCTTCGGCTTTTCATTAGTAATACCAGTAATTTGTTTTTGGTTGTTAAGAATATAAAGCTATATACATGCATAACATACGTATACTGTAGTACAGTTAAATTATTATTAGTACACGTCAGTTCACGGTAACTAAATATTTGTTTCGAAATCAAACATAACAATTCTGTGGACTTATTTGATTGTACTGTATTACTAAATTCACTTGGAATTTGGAAAGCGTTTGAATGTTAGCAAAAAAATGTATTGTTACATTTGATAAATATATGTACACAAATATACAAAGAGATTGCATGGTCTGGTCACCGACACCGGATGACCGATATTGCAAATTTTTAAGTAAGCACAGACAACTCACATCATTCATATACGGTACGTGCAAATACTGTAGCAAAAGACTGGGTCAATATCAACGGTTACAATATTTCGCGAACCTGGTAAACTTTAGGCAGGATAAGGTACTGTAGTGCCACAATCATAACGGTCAGTTTTTACATCCGGGCAGCGCATTCGGCCTGTGTGTTTTGGCTGAGCGCCAACTCATGACGGAGGCGCGTGTGACGGAGGCGGGGCATAACCGATCAATATAGTAGTGGCAATACAGTACTCGCAATCGCATAGTACTCGTACTCTATATAGTCATCCCTAGCCCTAATATAATAATGGGTGATAAATGTGTATCCAATTTAATTCGCTACTATAGTTCTTCGCTGCGGGCAAAGGCTTCTGTCCACAATCTAATTTAATCTATTTATCCAAAATGTCTTTGCATATGTCAGATAGCTTTAGCAAAATCTATTGCTCTGAGCATGCAAGCACTTAGATATATTATACGATTTTGTGATTCAATGATGTAAATTAATAGCGGGGTGTCCTGGCTGCAACGAACTCCTAAAACCCTTCCACGCATCCTCCAGCCACCATATCCTTAACTAAAACGGCGACGTCTCATATTGATGATGATGATGATGCTCTGCTTTTCACTCCCACATAGGTTGTGTTAACGATTTCTATGGTACCGGTAAGTACACGCACACCCTACGACGATCGTCGAGTCGATCCGACCCGACTTCCTGGAAAATGTTTCACCCGCAGTTTTATATGTCAGTGAATATTAGGAGAAAGACTTTGGTGGTAACTGTATACCTTCCCTTTCTACAGGCTCTTCGCACCTGCGGGAATATGTTCATCTTGAATCTGGCGCTGGTAGGAATTATGATGGAAGTTTTCGCAATGGTCTGCGGCAGCGATTAGACATGATAATCACACACAGACATCAGATACTGACATAAGACGAGACACAGAAGGAGACACCGACGCCGACACCGACATAGACACAGACACAGCCACAGACACAGACACAGACACAGACACAGACACAGACACAGACACAGACACAGACACAGACACACTGGCAGACACACTGGCAGACACAATCTCAGATGGGGATACAGAGCAGAGGCACACAGACAGATATTAATGCCTACACAGTCAGAGGCGCACAGGCAGACGCATGCGTTCTGGATCACTTTAGACGAACAATTTTCACTGACTTCCGATACCGACTGAACCGTCCTTTTCAACAGGCAGATCTCGTTATCACGGCATTGGTTGATCCGTTCAACGCGGCGGGTAAGTCCCGGATACTTAGAAGTGGTATCACTTATCCCTCTTCTCAGGCACACCCAAAAAAACACTTTTCTCAGATTAGAGAATGTTTTCGCGTTTGCTGACAGACATCCATTAAGACATTTATGTAGCACAGTACATGTGTCTGTCTGTGAAATGCCTAACGCAATCCGAAGCAATGCCCAATGCAAGATGGACCAATCTCCTGTCCTACGGTACAGTTCTCTTCAGCTTATGCATATGAAAGTACATAAAGGGATGCCGTCAAGTGCTGATGTTGGCCGATCCTTGGAGGGTGCGTCCCATTTCCGCATGCAGCATATACAAACATGCATGTGGCCATGCAAGCATGCATTGCTACTATTTCTTTACTACTTGTGTCCTATAAATCCGGCTTCTCTGAGGCAGAGAATGCACTTGCTCTTTTTATCTGCCTACATGATTTACCATAAGTACTGCAATCGAAACAGATGCCAGCCGGGTCGATCGGCGATCAATCGAGACGACTGACGGAATCCCCGCCAGACATGGTATACAGTACACAGACACACAGTACACCGTGCCACGTCAAGTGTCCAGGCACCGGTTCTTGATGACCTTACGGCTTGCTAACGTCACAGCTTCCATCCCACGTGTAGCAGGGGAGTATCAAAGTCGAAAACGGTGAACAGGGCTTATTCCAACAAAAACATTAGAGAGCACCCATTCTGTCTCATGTTTGTAATTGTATATAATAATATGTAGCATATAATTTCCATTCATTTTTTATATGGATGTCTCATCTCTGTACGTAGGAGCTGTCTCCGGAGAACACATCCTCATGGGCGAACGAAACACGCTCTGTCAGATTATCGGCTCCGTCTGCGGTAAGGTCGTGCGTTTCTCACACATGACTGTCACGTCTGGTCTTCTGAGAATTATTTTATTTGCATCTGTATTTATTTTATCACGCAGCACCCGTTTGTATGAGCTCAATGTGGAACCTCTGTTTGATCAGCTTGAATCGGTACGTGACTACCTTATTGACTCATTTCTTTCAAGTTGCAAACAACTCAAGGTCAGAACGACAGAAAAGTACGAGACGGCACCAAATAATAAAGAGGCCCATTTAATTTGACTGATTCTGATTTTTGAGAGTCATTTGACCATTTGATTTTGACTTCAGTTTGATATGACGGGACTTGTCACAAATTTATTGCTGATTTTGCACGTTTTTTTTCTTATCGAATTGTATAGTGCTGCCCAAATAAAGTTAAGTATTTATGAGAATGTTAAATATTCATTAAGACTATTCGACGAAATTAAGTAAATATAATATAAATTATGGTTTCTTATATCATTTAGTTTCATTCAATTTAGTTTGATTTTGAAAGTCATTTGATTTTATTTTGTTTGACGGGACGTAGAAAATGTGACAAATTTATCGCTTTTTTGCATTTGTTTTTCTTATGTGATTGTACAGTGCTGCCCAAATAAAATTAAGTATATATGAAATTGTTAAATATTCATTAAGACTATTCGACGAAATTACATGAATGTAATGCAAATTATGGTTTCTTATATCCCTCCGTTTTGTCTAATAAATCAGAAAAGCAAGCAGGTTGGTGCAACGGACTAAGTACTATTTGACTTCAGTTCATCAATATATATTTTACAGCTGTGGCACGATTTCTTGATGAAAAACGTAAATCGGAAAACCGTTTCTCAACGAACGTTTTTCGTTGAGAAATCGTGCCACAGCTGTACGTAGCCGTATATCTCTTATTACATTAACAGATATATTTCAGAGATTTATTAGTGTTTGAAAAAAAGGTCTCGCAGAATTGAGCTGCTGTGGATCTAGTTAGCAGTGGCAAAATCCTTGTTAGCACAGTAGCTTTGGTTCAAAAGTTCGACAATGAATTTGTGGGACTGACCCACGGTTTTATCAATTTAGGAAAGTAGGAATTTTAAGTAGTTTTTGGAGGAAAATTGGCTCCAAAACATGAGAAATAAAAAAAAGATAAAATCAAAACCAAAAGAATTTCAAATCAAAAACTGACTCGATTTGATTTGAATTAAACTGAATTTTACATTTGGCATTTGATGCCATCCCTGCCCTGTGAAAAGTAACCTGTGCGTTTCCTAAAATAGATATGTGAGGATTTGCCATCAGCATGTCTATCATCGGATCTACACCGCCGAGCACACCTTCCTCATGTGTGCCTCGGTGTGGCTGTTCTGCTACGCCGCCCTCATTCCCACCCACACCGGTCAGACATTGTGAATTAGCCCAAGGAACCGAGCGAACCACTCTCTAATGCTAATAGTTACCTTTAGCAGGATGGAGTAGAATTGTTTTCGATCCAGACTTCTACTTATGTACCGCCGACCTCATGTGCGTTATTCTGTGCCATATCTCACCGACATTGATACTCCAAAACTGCTAATTATATTGCATTAATTACAGAAATTTCTACTCATACGCCTTATGCTACAGTAAGAAAACAAAAAATATTTTCGACATATTCGTGCAGTTCAGAGAAGTAACTATACTAGGCCTGACATTTTGTTCATCTTCACAGTTGCTGTGGGAGTTTTTATCCCCCTGACGGGAGTGCTGTTCGGATACGCTAAGATCTTTCAGAAAGTGAGGCAGTCAAAGATTCAAGTACGACGTCATCGTTACGGACAGTTTCAAGCCATCGTTAACATTCCCGACGAGCTTCCCAAGACGAAATACATTCGAAAGATGTCGCCCGTTAGTCGAGAGGATCTCATGCTGGTGAAGACATTGTTTATGGCCTTCATAGTATTTTCTGTCTGTTGGTAAGTGCATCAAGTTGTCCATTCACCTACATATACACATCATCATCAACAAACCAGATAAGGGCAGGCAGACGGACGCGCAAATATACAGACAGACGTACAAACAGACAGACAAAGAGGCAGGGAGCAGAAAGACCAACGGATAGACAGTTAAGCGAATAGGCAAGCAGGCAGGCAGATCATCTGATAAATCGGTAGGCAGACGGGCGGGCACGCAAGGCAATATAATAATTGGACAGACAGGTAGGCAGGTAGACAGGTAGCCAAACAAATAAATAGAGAGACAGAGAGACAGACAGAGAGACAGAGAGACAGAGAGACAAACAGACAGACAGACAGACAGACAGACAGACAGACAGACAGACAGACAGACAGACAGGCAAGCAGGCAGGCAGACAAACAGATAGATAGACAGACAGAAAGCCAGGTAGACCAGACAGACAGATAGACAGCAGACAGGCAGACAGACAGAGACAGACCGATAGGCAAGGAGGCGTAAGGATGTTTACTTTTTGAGGTTGCCGTTTGCCATTTTGGTGGTCGCTGGCCATCCGATAGGCGTGCCAAAATGGGTCTACGTGGTTGCAATGGTAATGGCACACGGAAACTCAGCTATGAATCCCGTCCTCTACGGACTGAGCAACGATCACTTCCGGAAGGGTTATCGGCGGATCACTGGCTGTGGTCGAAAGAACCGGCTCACCGGAGATTCGACAATAATGGATGTGGCCAGCTCTTTGCGACCGAAGCTGATGAACGTCACATCGGAAGCCTGTTGGTCTTCATCCTCACCAAATCGAGTGAAGGTCAACCTACCCGAAGGACTGAATGTAGATGGAATGGCCGTTACTCCGCTGGTCAGTCGAACTCCAAGCCCAGAATGAATTGCTCGCAGAATGGCGCCGTCGTAAGAAAAAAGGATGATCTTTTCTTCAGCGGACTTCCCGTGGTCTCCACGAGTTATTATTTAATTTTTATTTTTGTCTCACAGAACTCCCAATTGGGCAAACATCGGGTTAAACATAATTTTAAAGCCCTGTTCGTACACCAAAAAACCCATACTCCAAACGAAACAAATAATGTTCGATAATGCAGATCGTTTTACCAGTTAATCATAAGACCACCAATCTTCATTGATTCTAATTTTTTTAAGAAGTCATAATTGAATGACATGCGACTGAGCGACCGACCGAATGAAGGAATGACCGATGGGAGATAAAAAAACAAATAGGACGAGGCAACGTGTTTTTTTTCGCTAAAGCGATTATCGTTTCTTATCAATACAAAAAAAGGCTGTAGAAATAATAGTAAATAAACGCAGGGTTTCCGTTACAAGAGAACAGAAGAAATACGTACTAAGTCCTGATCAATTCCCAAATACACTACAGAGCATAAAATAAAGTTCAGTATTAGAAAAAACGTCGATCATTCAGAAAGAAAGGTCGTTCTTTAAAACCCAAAAAGTCGAACATTAAAAAAGCTCAAATCCGAGGAGTTTTGCGATCGAGTCTCGATATTAGGCAGCAATTTATGGGAAGTGACGAAATTTCCGCTGTTTTGCTATAGGGATGTAGGAACTCACGAATTGTGGTTGTCACAGAATTCGAAGGCGACACGTGCACGCGGCAAGCCCAGAAGGCAATCAAAATCACGTGTACACTGTACTTGCCAGCGGGATAGGCCATTTGGGCAAAATTTTACTGTGAATGGATCACCTGATTTCTGGCGCAAACGCAGTCAAAAAAATTTGGATTTCGAAAGTTGGACATTAAAAATTTCTTATTTTATGCTCTGAAATGCAGAGTTTTAATACTTGATTCATTTCCATCCTCCAAGTCGTTCACACAAGTGAAACAAACAGGAACAGAGGGAGCTCGCTCTTCGATGACTTGACGTGCCTGCCACTGCCAGTCATGAGTTAATGATTTCCACGACCATTTCAGATGGAGAAGAGTATTGTCCCGTTAACTGGAATCAATACGGCGTTTTTTTGCGTTCGCTCCCATTGAGCGTCGTCATGACTTCACCAACAAGGCCGACGAAGCCGCGGTATGTCTGTAGCTCTACCAGTCCGCCATTCGCCACAAATTCCACGGTGTTGCCCTTGAGATGATCCAAAACGCCTTGCTTGAGACGGGTGAAGTTGTGTTCGTCGATCATAATGAGCAGGCGGGCTGCATTCTCCAGAGAAACAGTGGCCAGTAGGTGACAAGTACACTCCTCCTCCAGTTCGGTCATTGCGTACTTGTCCGCCACAATCAGCAGTGCTTCCGCGGTCCCAGCGAAATCGCATCGCACCACTGACTTACAACACAGTGTAGCCTTGTTAATTTTAAACAAAATCAACTGACACTTTATTTCTAATTCCACAATACAAATATATCTTACAATTTTTCTTAATAAAATATTATTATTATCGCAAAATGTACAAATTAATTTAAATAACAAATAGGAGAGGGTATCATGAACAAGCATTTGAATATTTTCTTTACCCGGTTTGGTAATGATTTCTGGGCCCACGTTCTCTGAGCAAACGCTTTGCCAACAAAATTTTAAGCGGCCACCCTGTGGCACTTGTCGTGGGCTATCTAAAATGACTAAGCAAGTAATATTTGGATTCATCTAAATGTTTAGGGCAAACAAAAACAAAATGGCAGCCAATTCGCAAATTTGGTGGAAACGGCTTGTCCACATTTAAATGAAAACGGCAGAACCAAAACAAGGCGATCGACGGTATTCATTACTCCAAAAAATAAGCAAATATTCGGGGCTTGATGTGCTGCAAAATTCATGTCGAACGGAACAGCAAGGAGGAAGTTACAACACTGTATATAGAGGGCGCACTTTAGGAGAAAAAGTGAAATTTATTGAAATTTTGTTACCCAACAGCGACACTAGGTTTTAGCTTTCCAAAAATGTTCATTCTTTTTTTCTTTTCAAAATTATCCTACTTCCGACCTTTAAATGGACATTTACCTTTTATTAGTTCTCAGCATATTTGTCAATGCAGTAAATAGCTTAAAATGGCCTTAATGGGACGATTTAAGCATTTGCATGACGTTCGAAGAGCATTTTGAATATCTGGCATAACTTTGGCGGAAATGTACCACATCCAAAATTTTGAATTGAGGCCAATGGCTGACTGATTTGTTTTTCCAGTAAAAGAAGAATCTCTGAGATAGCATCCACACAGGCCGGACTAGAGCGTCGGAGGTCCAGTCCAGAACTCGATTGCCGAACCCGGTAGATGATTTTATTGAGTAGTACACTGACCCGTGGAATAGGAACTCAACAAAGGCCTCTAGCGGATTCTTGTCCACGTCTTTCACCACACACCGTCATTCGCGCTTCTTCAACGTATCGTGCGTCAACATGGCGTCAAAGACCTTCGACCGTGCCGACAGGAGACTCCGATGGAGGGCGAACTCCTTTCCGTCCGCCGAGATCAGCTTAAAGTCACAAGTCATGTTATCAGCCTGAAGCATGGTCAGGTAGTTGGTCACTTTCCAGACGGTTGAGCGATCGCCCGGGTTGCGGAGAATTTGTGGTTTCTCGTTACCAAGGTTCAGTTTTATTACCGCCTTCAGAAGCAATGTGTCGTCCTGTGGGATTTCTTCTGCAGGTCCAACAGGTCAGCCGCGCTCAACATCCGGCCAGCCACTATGCACCGTTGCCCCGCGAATGTGGTTTCGGGAATGGGGACGTCCGAAAAAAGCCACTTCTGATTCGCGGCAGGAATGCTGAAAAAGATAAATGAAAGATATGACAGGGAGATTGATGGTTCGGCGCACGGGACAAGCAGGCAGACAGGCAGGCAGGCAGACAGACAAGCAGACAGGCAGACAGGCAGACAGGCAGACAGGCAGATAAACAGAGAGACAGACAGAGAGACAGAGACAGAGAGACAGAGAGACAGAGAGACAGAGAGACAGAGAGACAGAGAGACAGAGAGACAGAGAGACAGACAAGTAGACAGGATCGCAGAACCGAACGGAACTTACAGCAAGGCAATGTCGGCTACGAAGGCTCCTCTGGTGGACTGTTGGCGAGCAAAGTGAAAGAGGTAGGAAACAGGATCGGACGTATTGGCAGCGGTCTGTCGGAATAGAGAGAGGTACCAGAACCCGTCCAAGTCCTGCACATGGAAGCCAAAATCCGGAGCCTGGTGGAATAGAATGCTGGACACTTCCGTCCCTCCCACTCCGCCAGTAAAGGCCGCGAAGTTTGGTACGGAGAGAGTCAAGGTGAATTGAGCAGAGTTCATTTGCAGCATCCTCGCCTGAGGAGCGTTAATTGGAAGTTGCATTCCGTTCATCCCTTGCACCTGCAGCATCTGCTGCATCTTGCCTGTAGAGGAACTGCTAATAATAAACGCTGAAATTATGCACAGATCAAGGTCACTCAAATCGCCGAAACAATGGAAAAACTGTCGGAAATTGATAACACCGAAAAGATATCAAATGATGGAAATCTTTAATCTCTATCTACTACTTTATACGCTTCGGTTCGATTGCTTCTTAAGCAATCATACCAGACTAAGGCAGGAAGCACGTTGTTTACACACCTAGCAAAAACAGCGCTAACCAAGCTAACAAAGGAATTCCACCACTCTCGAAGGTGAAGTCTTGCACATCCGTTAATTTTGTAGTGTTTGTCCACATTATGTGAGGTTATTTCCATTGAGAAAAAAAATAAAAACGTGTGCAAACAATTTTCTAAAAATAAAAATGTACTACGTGGTGGTACATAGATGGCGCTGTTAATTTACCGTATGCCATGTCAGTTGATTGATTTATTTGGCTGCAGCAGCGGCAAATCACATCAACAAATACGAACGTGACACAAGCGAACCGTACTGTTCACGAAATTACAGCAATAATGACGAGCGCTTGGTGAGACGAAATACGTTACTTCTGTTTAAGTTATCAAGTTCCTTTGTCACTTGCTAGCGGAATTATTGCTAAGTTGATCAGGGAGCGAATACTACTCAGGAACCTTCCACACTAAATGATCTGGGCGCCTGGTTCATGAATCGTATAAGCCGTGATTAATCCACAGCTGTGGTCAGTCCTTTCACTTATCCCGTTGACCGGAGATCGTTTTCATACATCCAGCGTACCTCGACGACCTCGGTCGAGTCAAGTGCACAACTGTCGGAGTCCAGTTTAGTCACCCTTCGGAATTTCTTTTTTTTATTGTACCGCTTTCTGCCTTTACAGAATGCAGACATGTACTATTTCGTACATGTATGCCAAATGAATGCACAAATTGATTCCCTGGTAATCAGACCGAGGAGCGAAGCGACGAGGTCCTCTAAGTTGCAATGCTGTGGTTGGAAATCGAGAATGTCTGTCTGTCTGTCTGTGTATGTGTGTGTCTGTGTGTCTGTCACAGTCATGGGCGGGGTTAATCACATTCAGTGCTCGCATATGATTGGCCAGTCAGTCAAGGGCGCTCCACCTTTCTGACTACAGTGTGTATCAAACTCGAGCGTTCAAATTTTAGTTCCGGATTTAGTTCATTCAACACGAAAGTTTCGAGATTCCGTTCTCAGTACTAGTGAGAAATACTTGAACTTAAGGCATTAATTCTGTTTTTGCAAAACAATTGACTGAGCTCCTTGATCTTTCCATCGACTTCATCAAAAGCTAGTTTTAATTTTATAGTACTACTACTCAATATATCCCTCTGGTACAAAACAAAATAAAATGCATAGTTTTTGTTGATTAAAAGTGTGGAGCGATATTACGACAGGTAGTACTAGTACTTCAGCAGCCATTTTGACATCACACATCCACGTGTTCCGCCTGGAGTGCCGGATTTCAGCAGATTTTAATATACCCCCACAGTAGGGGAGGGGGAAGGGGGAGAGGAGGCTCAGCCCACTAGCTCTGCGTTTCCACTCGAAAAACTTCCTGTATACTCATTCTGTTTACTTCCTCAATATCCCTCGCTTTATGACAATTCACCTTATGAAACCTATTCCGTCCGCACCGTGTTGGCTCTCGCATGACTGCAGGGCGGCTGATCCAAAACCTGCATTACCGCTTCATTTTATCGTGTGGCCATTTCGTTTCTCTAGCCGTCAAAATGTTTTTAAATTTAGTTATTTTATCAACCATCCTTGTCCCAATCTGTTTGGTGCCACTGGAAGCCCAACAGTCCCCGTTGCAGGTGGAACTGATCAGTATCGGTCCGGTGTCGCCGCTGTCCACGACCTCGCTGGTCTACATCGCCCCCGCCATGGAGACTACAGTGGAGGAACTCAACAACGGATCCTACACCGGACACGTCAAGTTTAGCTTGAAATTTCTGTACAACCGCAGCCTCAGCAACGGGAACGATGTACAGTACTACAGCGACCAGATGATGGCGAATTGGTATTATATGGACCGTTCCAAAACCGCTAATGTCAGCATCATCATTTTACCAGGTATATACAGTAAAGTACGTGACAATCTCCATACCGGGGTGGTACATGTGACACGCATTAGGACAGTGCCCCCTGCCCCTCACTGAGGGTTTTATTAATTAAAATCGACCGTGAAAGTTGAGAAATTAATCAATTTTCAAGCAGAAACAGCAGCGAAAAATAACAAAGAAAAATATGACGATTAATTCACAGGTATCTCCCAGGAAGTAGATTTAGGGGGAAACAGCTAGTTCCATAGAAGGGGCACTTTTTAACTGGAATTTACCTCTTTCCATCTTACATTTTTAAGTTAGTCGAATCTGTTTAGCGTATCTAGACGTGTAAAATCAGTGGTAGATGTTAGGAAATCGGAAAGACATGCATTAATTGACGTATTTACGTATTTCACATATGAAGAGAGCTCATCAGGGTCAACAGTACAACAATTTCTGTTTATACTTTTGAGTCTAAATGTTTTGAAGGCTTCCGGAACACGGTTAATTCCGTCGTAATTGTTGAGACCGTCCCTAAGCGCATACACTGTAGATGAATGAGTCATATTACTCATCCAAGATAAACACATCTGGATCCTTTTGCGTTAACGTATGTCGTGGCAATTGTATGCAAATTTTGTTGTTTCTGGCTTAAAAAATGTCTGCAGGTGGTCCGGAGGACATCTACATAAACCGCCTAGCAGCTAACTGGAACGTCTTACTCCTTACATGGTAACTGCCTGCATGGAAACTCCAAACTTTCCCTCGTGTCTGGATGTCTGTTGTCTGGAAACCCCTCTGTTAAACTGCTTCTCTATTCAGTCCCTTGTCTCTGGACTTCTTTTATATAAATTATAATTGTCCGTAATATAAATTTGCTGTTACTGCTATCCGTTCTAACGCTGTTTGAAATTCTCGCGCAACTAATAATACCATTGTATAAAAATTTATGATCTGCAGAAAAGTTTGTCCGACTGCATTTGTTAGCAATGCCCCATTGTCTCTCACAGTTTGCAATTATTTTCCCATTTGTCGTTCATTTCAGCGGATCCATTAAAGGGGTTCAGCGCAATAAAATGATAAGCCCGACTTGGGTGGCCACCACTGTCTACAGTTCCCCTGATGCCGCCCGGTTCTTCGGCAAAATCTGCGACCTCTATGGCTGGACAACGCTCTTCATTGTCCACGACAAACTGTCCCAACCAGTGTTCTATGCTGGTGCGGGCGCTGTGATTGACCAGTTTAGTTCCACTTCAAAATATCAGCTAACAACGAACGTCATTAACGCCAGCAACGCGGAAGAACGTTCTAACAGTCTCCGACTGTTTGCCACGGTGGGAAGAGGTAATGACCTGGTGAAGAAGTCACCCGGAAAATTGTCTCATTTTCTTCTAAAAATTATTTTCATAACGGTGTTCGTTTACGGGTTTACAGTACTTTTCTTCTTTGGCCACGCAGAACCCTTTCGGCTGTTTATGGTAATTCGATCAAATTGCAAAATTTCATTCTCCCCGATGTCACTTGAATCTAATTAATTTCTTTTTACCCTGTCAGATCACAGCCTTTGGAATGAATATGACCAACAGTGAATACGTGAGTAATGCGGCACCAACACACCTGGGATTTCGGCCGCGTGCAGCGCGGGGTTGATCACCACACCTTTTTTAGATATATATTGTCATGGAACCATTTCATCACAATCTGATTGGAAACTACACCTGGCGCAGCAAAGACCTTGATTCCGACTGGGTACATTGATCGTTCTGTCTGTCTGTCTGTCCATCTGTATGCCTGTTCCTCCGTCTGTGCGTCTGTCTGTCTGTCTGTCTGTCTGCCTGCCTGCCTATCTGCCTCTGTCTCTATGTCTGTCTGTGGGTCTGTTTGTTTGTCTACCATCCTATATGCGTAACTTCCTTATTGTCTTCCTGTCCACCTGCCTATCTGCACCTGCCCGAATTTGCGTACGCCTGTGCGCAAATATGTACCTGTCTCTCCCCGTACGCCTGCAAGCAAATCTATGTTTCAGATGGCGGAGAAGGCCTTCAGATCCGTCCTTTTTATGTCGCTCGAAGAAACAACGGGGGTGGCAGGACCATCTGAGCCCAAAAACCTTCGGGAGGAATGGCGGAGGAGATCACGCAATGAGTTCAACTACACCTATTCACAAGGAGAACTTGTTCGTGCCGAAAACTGTCGGGATGATCATTGTGTTATCGTTTCACTGTGTTACGTAATAAGGATTCGTTTTTGCAGTTCCTGCCACATGTAGCGACCGCTCGCTATACCATCAGTATGGCCGCCCAAATGTTAAATGAGTCCCGCTCTTTACACAATGTTTCCTATAACGACGGGCGAGCCTTGGCCAAGTTACTGTCAGACCGTTCGTTCAGTGTGGATGGGAAAAAGATCGTCATGGATAAATTTGGCCAACGCCAGATGAACTGGACCTTGGGCTATTACGACGAGCAAACCGAAACCTTTGAGGTTCGATGTTATTCATAAAGCATTTGTAATTTTCGTTATAAAAGAATCAACGATCCATTAGAATTTCAACTCCAAAACGGAAGCTTATAAAATGAAAATTTATTAAAAATAATCTGACAGTAGCAGTTGAGGTATTTAATGTAATACATATCATTGAAAGTCATGTACCGAGATAACTAAAATCGTCAATGAAAATGCTAAAAACGTGAAACCGATGCTTTAGTTTAGTTTATTAATTCACAGGACTTTTTACTGCAAAACGGTGCGGAACCCCAGCTGGTTCGAATGGGCCTGCCTCTTTGGTACGGTCAGAATGATTCTCTGCCTGCGAATGAGCCCGACTGTGGATTCAGAGGAAACAGGCCGAAATGCGCAAAGACATGTAGGTTTCGTGTGACCTCTAGAGTGTAGACATTAACTAACTACGCCATAATATCAGTGTACTGTACTACTACATTGTACCCTAATTAACTTGTATTTTATTTACTATTGTCAACAAAGCATCCTTGAAGGAAGCATACACCATCGCCGGATGTACTGTGGTCATTGTAATCTGTTTTGTCCTTTTCGGTACAGTCGCTTTAAGGTAAGCAGGAGACCAGAAGGCTTCGTCATGATTATTTCCCTTGGATGAAAAGCCTGCCTCAAAATGGACCATATGAACTGAGTTTTACTGTACTTTCGCAGGAAAAGGTGGCTTCCGGATGATGGCTGGTGGCACTTGAACGCGACAAGAATGGAAGGAGCTTTGCAATTTCTCAAATAAAAGGCGATGATATAACTGTTCGCATCAAATAAACTCTCGGTGAAAGAAGTAGAGAAATTATTCCACAGGTACCGCAGACAACTACATACTTTCTGATCAACAAATCTCGCTTTTACATCAATGGCTAGACTTTTCGCTCAGAAAAAATCATCCTCATCAAACGGATTTAGATTCGGAAAAGGCATATATCCGACCGGCCGCACTACCTGGCCAGGACCATTGATCCATGGATAGATGTTGGTATAGGGTTGAAAGCTCAAGGTTCGCGTGTGCAGGGCGGTCCTTCTTGTCTTCCAATTGTGAATAAACGCCTTCGATTAAAAAGAAAAAAAGCAAAAGATAATCACTGCCGGTACAAAAGATAAGATTACAACGGTTAGCGGTCCGAAATCAGCTTGTAGTCTGTCTGTCAGCCTGCCTTTTGTTTGTTTGTCTGCCTGCCTATCGGCCTGCCAATCTCCCTCAATGCCTTTATAATGAGTGGATGTATTGGTCTGGCTGTCTAATTGTACTGACTGCCTTGAGGAGTGGGCCAAAATAATGGCCACTAGTTCATTACCTGTCTCCAAGAGCCGTACTCTTCCCGAACCTTTTCATCCGACACGGTGTTGAAGCGGTCAAACTCTCTTCTCGCCATAGTCCGCCACACATTCTCCAGGCCAAACACACTTCGTGCTCTACTGCAAGTCTTTGCTAAGCTCACCGCTGACTGCAACGATGATCGGATGAAAATGCGCTCCAACACGTCCAACGGCAAACTATCTAGTCCGACCAACACGGGCGGTTCTAATCCGTGAGCAATAATGGCTTTTAACTTGAATACTACGTTTTCCTTCAGCTGAATGGCAAGTTTAGGGAGATTCCGGTACATTTCGACGATGTTGGTGCGGAGATTTCCGCTGTAGGCGTTGCTAATCCAGTACCTTGTTAAGGAGACAGGGCGACATGGTTATGTTACTGGAAGATCTGCTGCCAAATTGGTCACGGGAAATTAATATATTTAATGAATTTACACTTAATTGGCATAACAAATACTGCGCAATTTGCAGTAAATGGCAGAGTTTTAAATAAATCCCGAGTATCAAATCTAGAGTAGTCCTCCTCTTCTATTCATTCACAAACGAACAATCATTTTATTCCAAACAAATATCCCCTCAGCTGAATGATCTATGTAGCGCTTGAATTCTCGGTCACCTTATTTCACCGTACAAATAGTGCGAATTCAGAATAGACGCGTACCGTACAAAACTAAACATACAGTACAATATGTAGTGATTCAATAAAAAGTTGGACTTTAATGGTTACTAAAAAACGAGAAAACGTGTAGACCGTTTAAAATATAGGTAAAATATTTTTACAACAGCTTTACGGGCCAAACAATTATCTTGATAGGATAGCAATATAAACACACCATTACCTGCTGGCCATTAGCGAGAGGGAAGGACACGTAGGATGAGGTTTCACTCGAAATGCGGGTGCGACGGCAGACTGAAGCATGATCTGTTTGGGGAGTCGGGCCATGTCCGCGCGAGAGAAGATAACAGTGCAGGAGTAATCGTCTCTAGTGAGGTTAGGGCAGTTGCACCGGTGCGTGTAGTGGGAACGACGAATGTTCTCCGAACATTCCTGGTCTCCTTCCTCCTGTCATAGCAATAACAATACAAGACGAGATCCTCGAGACACTTGGCACGGTTACAAACCTTAAGAGAATCTAATTTCAAGTATATAATTATGTAAACACGTTATTTATTAAATAAATAAGTAAAAAGTGAAGTAAATAAATAACCTAGGTCTTGTACTCTAAGAACAAAAATATAACCAAGGACTCTAGTAATCACGTCAATCCCAAAACATGTGTGAGAACTAGCCAAGCGTACCATCAATTATTTTAGAAATGAGGTCAATACAATTAAAGATTGATCCATCAAGCCACGTCATAAACTGTGAGTAGGACGGAAGGATAAAAAGATTCTCTAAACAGAGCAATAAAGCAATCGAGTGCACTAGAGGAAACCCTAACATTAAGTCAAGTAATCAATTAAACGATCCTCAAGCAAAACAAAATAATGAGGGATAAAAATGTCAGAAGCAGCAAGGAAATGGAAAAAGACTAGACTTAACCTACCCTCAACTTGACGAAACCTTCTTCCCACATGAGCGTGTCCATTACTAATTGAAAACCATCCAGCACTCCGATATTTCCGTTCTTTGCTTCAAGAAGTAGTTCCCACGCACGTTGAAAAGTCTCTGGAACCGCTTGCTCGGTACACTCCAACAACGAACGGGGTGCCGTTGAGCCGTCCTTGCCTGCTGATGGGGTCACGATGGGACGGAGGAATATCTCCTCCGAGTAGGAGATGGAGGGGATTGGCAGTGGAAGGGCCACAAAAGGAGATTGGCCCATCGGACTCATGCCATTTAACGTGTCTTCCCCTGGTTCCATTTTGGCCGGTAGTCAATCCTACCCCCAAACATAAACCATTCTTAATGCAGCCCACTGAAGGCATCAAAACCCATCGAAAGAATAAAGTAACAATTTTACCTTCTTCACGTTTGAAAAAATTCCGGGGAGAGATGGAAGAAATGGATAAATTGGGGAAACCACAACAACGAAGATCAAGATGTAGTTCATTATATTGTGCCGTCAGACGCACCATAAGGAAATCCTACTGTATGGTTGGCCGTGTGTGGGGCAAAAACTTTGGGCAAACAGAGTTAGAACCAGAGATGGGCAACTCCGGTAAAAAGAAACTCTAACTCCACTCCAACTCCTTCCACAACTCCCACTCCACTCTTTTCCTCTAAGAACCCACTCCAACTTCACTCCACCGGTCAAATGAACGTAATAAAAAACAGGAACATACGTTTTTATTTGTAATTACCGTTCACACGGCACATCAAGAGGTCTCGAAATTTGCTCCAGTCGTTCGCTGAGGACGTTCAGAGAGAATAATGTCACACAAATTGAAAGTGCGTTAAATATCGGCTGTGGAACCAGGGGCCGGAAAAGCTCGTATCGCGGCTTTTTTCAATCGAGGAAATTTCACACAATTCTTCCAATAAGAAACTGAACAGCTACTGTACAGAGTGTAGTAGTTCTAGTGTTGTACTGTACATGCAAACTGCACCGTGTACTGTTGTACGTAGTATGGGATGGATTTCTACTCCATCATTCCAGACCCTTAGCCACATTGACTCCCCTAAACAGGCAAGGAGTGGGCTATGGCTTAGTGGGCCACGTTTGATTTCTCCAAATAAATCAATCAAATGGAATCTCAAGGCTGAAAATTCGATAAAACACAACAATCCCACTCCACGCAGATCAACTCCAACTCCACTCCCAACTCCAGCTGTTTCAACTCCAACTCCGGCCAAAAACTCCGGAGTGGAGTTGATGGAGTTGAAAATCTCCAAACTCCGCATTCGAAATTGCCCATCTCTGGTCTACATGACATAAATTGTGAATTACTGTACATAGATTTTTGCTTGCAAGACCACGTCAGCAGACCACGTAGTAAAGTTCGCAAAGGTGAAGCAACAGTAAGTTCTTCCGCTACCCCAGGACTTCCCTGCTCGATATGGTTTGAATGCTTGGACGGGGTCACGGGGAAGAACCCTCTAAAAATCAGTGTACGTGATTAGAACCGCTACAAACTGAAGAGTATGCCATGGAAGAGAGAGTAATACTCCTCAAGACAACACAGAGGTGGAAGGAATTCTCGTTTGGGGGTAAGGTGTCCGTAGACATCAATGTTCTGGTCTACTTCTATTGTATAGAAGAAAACCACAAAGTTTCCTGTACAATGCAATACAAACTTATCCCGCACCCACAGACATGCGTCTGACCCTGAATTTTAATCATACATCACTACGAAAGGGAGTTCTCGTCTTTTATGAGACGTTTCCGAGTAAAAGATGAAAGTTATTGGCCATTTCCGATGTAATATGTCCACGCAAAGCGTGTTGTGGGACAAGGCCTCCATTGTTAGCGAATTACACACTACTGTGCGGTCACGAACCTTGCGGGGACTACCGCTCAATTACCCCGCATAGTACGACGGCTATAAGGAGTGCTCAACGGCACGGATCGATCACCTGATTCACAGTTATGGGCATTCTTTCAGAAACGATGTATATCAATCAAGTGTAGTATACGACGTACTGTCCGTGTACACATGCGCGGATTCGTGCGTTACTCACCCCCGACTGTGTTCCTGCCCCGTGCCCCAGCTTTTCCGTCTGCGGCACCGATTGGGATTAAAAATTATCCTTTCCTTGATACTGAGTCCAGTAAACAAGGGCGAACAGAAAGTGATGTGACGTCGTATTGCGACAATTAAACCCCGATTATATTTTATCATTTTTTCGATGCGCGCATCAAAAAGAAAAAAACACCAACCATGAAATCTGAGCTTTTTACTGCTGCACCTTAGATTGTAACGGCTAGACTCAGCTCGACATATGCGCTGACTTTTCTGTCTTCGCGTAGCATTGACATCCTTTTCAGAGTGAGAGAAAGCACAAACATCATGAATCTCCTGTTGGTCATGCTTTATTGGATTGTTTTGAGCGGGCTGGGCTCAGTAAATCCGACAAAATTAAAGGTGACCATTCGGTCTGGTGGAGCGACGCTGCCAGCAAGCGTTTATAAGGTACCAAACTTGAATATTATTATCTCTTTCGCAGAATTATTACTGTTTTTTTTGTACAGTCCTGGAAACAAGTCTATCAGGCTTATCGGCAACTTTACTCGATGGTTGACCTGAGTTATCAACCGGTCGGGCAAGATCAGGCACTTCGGCGGTTCCAGTCAGGAGAGTATCACTACGCAGGATTAAATGACGACCTCACTGACGTGCAGTACAACAACGTCACTTTTGCCGACTACCAACTTTTTCCCACTTTTGCAATGTAAGTTAAAACACCTTTCCTTTTTGTTTGGATAGTAATTACATAATTTCGTTGGTTTTTAGGCCCATTTCGATCGCGTACAATGTTCCAGAAATATCGGAGAACGCTGACATTGCTGGCGACTTTTCCTCAGGCAGACAGTCACTGGGTAATATGAATCTTACGCGAGAGAACGTTCTCGGAATCTTCAACGGGACAATAAAGTACTGGAATGATTCGTTGCTTGTGGCGGACAATGCGGGGCTGGCGGAAGTCCATCACCGGATCATTGTGGCAGTGAGAAAGGACGCGGCCGGGGCTACAGGGATATTTACCCGGGCGCTGGCTGCATTCAGTACGGATGACAACAACAGATTTAGCAGCTTTAGCGACGGTATGATGTAATTAATATGTCGTCTGTATGCTTCTGTTTCTGTTCTGTATAAGGGGTAAGTAAATGTTTTATCTGTGTCTGTGTCTATATCTATGTACATGTCTGTAGTGGTACCAGTTTCTATGTCTGTGTCGCTGTCTGTGGCATTGTCAGTATCAGTGTCTGTGTCGTGCCTGTAAATATTGGTGTCCGTTTTTGTCTATTTAGTGACCTATGTGTGCGTTTTGTTTATGCCTGCTTAGAGTGCGTAACTACGGTCTAGAAAACAACCTTTGTCTCATTTGGTCGATTACAGGGTGCTCCAAAAGCGGCATCCCGATTAAGTGGAATCCATCAATGAACATTCAATGTGTCACACAAAATCTCGGATTAGCCTTTTACATCCTCAACACCAAGTATTCCATCGGCTATGCCGGATCATCTGAAGCACGGGACGCGCAAATTCCCGACGCGCGGCTCTTAAACCAAGAAAACAGATGGACCCGCCCCAGCGTGAGAACCGTCCAAGGAGCAATGGACAACGTTTCCACCGATTTAGGCACACGCCTCACTGGTTCGCTCGTTAATGCACCAGGTCCTTTGTCCTATCCGATTGCCGGCTACACTTACATCTTAATTCGGAGAACCACCATGGTGAACTGCACCGCGGCGATGGAACTGTACCGGATGTTTGCATACCTCCTGGAGGATGATTTTGCGCAGAGCATTGTTGCGGATACGATTAATACCCCGTTGAGGTTCGGTCTCTGCTGTTTTGTTGCACGGAGACGCGAGATTAACGCCTTTTGCTTGAGAGATGTTTTTTTCAAATTTGTGGCCTTTACAGATAAGCTCGTAAAAAACAACAAAGGCAAACAACACTAGGGATGAAAAGCTAGAATTAATAAAGTCGTATTAGTTATTAAATATTTAAATACTTGACTTGACATTGGAGAGCAAACAATTTGTCCAAAAATATTAACCTCACTGCAAAAATGATTGATGAAACACAATTCGCTGATGGCAGAATCCATTGACAAACCCTTCTGCTAAATTATTAAGGCCCAGTCTTATTCAAAGAAAGTCTTTCGAATCTGGAAAACTCAAATGTAATAGTTCAATACTTTTATTAAGCTTAAAATATTTCATAATTGAATCATGCAGCTCTTAAAAGGTAGGGCAGCAATTTCTACAAAAAAATCATCTCTCTCCCCGCAATAAAGATGTGCAGGAATAAAGACACTGAATCTAGAGTTTTTCGTGATGTATTTTTGCTCTTTGCAGTCCTATTGTGCGGAAACAAGTGGTCCAACATGCACTCAACGAGATGCGATGTCAGGGGCAGCTCGTGCAAGATTTAGTGGCCGTTGCGATCTCTATTGAAGACGGCTCTTACGATGCCTGGAAGCTGCCGGTGATCATTGTCTGTGCGCTGATCGGCGTGGCCCTCGTTATGCTGACAACCTTCTTCATCTACGTCAAGTACACCCAGAACCGAAGTGCCATCCGGAACACCTTCATTATTGCGTTGAATCCCATTGAACCGGTCACGGCTAAGTCCACCGGCTCGCTGCCAACCATGAGCATAGCCTCAACCAACCCCTCCAAAGCGCAGACCCATGACACGATTGAATGGGCCACGGGTAAATTTTGTCTAAATTATGTCAATTTTGAACAATTTTAACCGGTTATAAACACATCATTGATTTTATCTTGATTTTTATTTATTTATATTTTTTCAAGTTACAAACCAGAGTTTGAGATATAATTACGAATTACTTTTAAATTATAAAGTTTTAGATGAGGTCCATTTCCTGTAACTAATTTGCATTAGTTCTGGTACACGGTTTTGTGCTATCAAAATTCGAATATTTTAGACCTATATTGGACAGTACTTTACTATGAAAATCGACAAAATATGATTTGAAATTTCAGAACGCATGTTTCTTTGAATATAATACTTCAATATTTAAATTAACTTTCCCGACAAAATTAAAAATTTATTCATGGAAACGCTCAGCAGTTTAAGTCTGGCACTTTTCTGTCTATTTAGGTACGGGTAGTGGTGTGGTGAAAGTTCAGAGTGGGGAGCAGTTCTTAGTGCGGACGATATGTTCACATTTAATTCCCGATACGATGCAGTGGTCAGCGAAGATCATGCTGGTTAAACTGAAGGAAAAAATCAGTCATGCCAATATTTTGAAACTGATCGGGGTTTCGTTGCATGATGAAAAATGGAAAATGGTGACGAATTGTCCTGGCAAGGGGCGGCTGCAGGATATTTTGCATGCTGGAAAGTATCATTTGGAGGCTGTTTTTCGGTATTCCATTTTAGCCGACCTTGCTGATGGAATGATTTATCTGCACAAAAATGGTCTCGTTCATGGGCAGCTGACTTCCAATAGCTGCTATATTGATGCGAGGTGGAATGTTGTGGTGGGGGATTGGGAACAGTATGCACTCCACCAGGCACAGAGGGTGCAGTTCATTGCGTTTGAAAATTTGTATTCCGAAGCGAACGCGGGTGAGAATTAAAACACCCTACATTCGTGTTTGTGTCTGTCTGTCTCTGTGACTGTATCTGTGTTTATGTCGGTGTGTGTGCTTGTGCCACTGCTAGTGCTAATGTCTGTTTTTGTGTCTGGATGTGTGCATGTGTTCGTGTTATTCGTGCCTGTATTTGCGAAGCGTGCCTGTGACTCTATGCTCCTCTACATCTACCACCCCATGCATTTTTATTTGGCCAGTAATATGTTTGCTTCTTTTAGAGCCGGAGCGAGACATCGCTAATTATTCGGAATACCTTAAAAGTCTCTACTGGAGCGCTCCGGAAGCTATCACACGGGACTATAACGATATCTTTATTGTTTCCACTCCTGAAAAGCCGGCTGACGTCTATAGTTACGGAATCATTGCCTTTGAGGTTTTCACCGACATGTTACCATACGAAAACACCATTGAATTGGACGCTATTAGCAGGCCGCATCTCGTTCTGGCCGCGATTAAAGTGGACAACCTCCGTCCGAAGATCCCCGCAGACGCACTGCAAAACTCTGTCAGTGTTACCAACCTCATCACCAGTACATGGCGACGTGAAGCCGTGCAGCGTCCCACCTTCTTCGAGATCCAAAAACTCGTTAAGGCAGCTAATCCTAAACACAGGAGCATCGTTGATTCCATGATGCAGGCTGTTGAGAATTACGCTCTCAGCTTGGAGGAGAAAGTGGCTGAAAGAACCAGAGAACTGGAAAAGCTGACTGCCAACATGGAGTCCTTGTTGCATAGCATGCTTCCGGCTTCTATTGCCGATAAGCTAGCGAAAGGTCACAATGTTGAGCCCGAATTTTACGAATCAAGCACGCTTTTCTTTTCGGACATTGTCGGCTTCACCAGTCTTGCGGCAGCCTCATCTCCCATCGATATTGTCACCTTATTGAATGACCTTTACTCGGGTAAGACTTTTGCTTTTATGTCGCAACCTTTTTTGGTGTGAAAAAAGTGTTGATCGTTGCAGCATTTGACGGAGTAATCCAACGATTCGATGTGTATAAAGTTGAGACGATTGGAGATTCGTACATGTGCATTTCGGGTCTTCCAAATCGAAATGGAAGTGAGCATGCTAACCAGATTGCTTCCATGTCTTTGGACATGCTCTTCACCGTCACAACCATTCCTATTCGACATATGCCCGAAAGAAAACTCCAAATTAGAATTGGAGCTCATACCGGAGCAGTCGTGGCAGGGGTTGTCGGAATTACCATGCCTCGATATTGCCTTTTCGGAGATACAGGTAAGAGACTGGAACACATGCTTTTGTCTCCTTGAGGAAAATGTCGGAATCTTCCTTTTTGCAGTGAATACAGCATCACGAATGGAAAGCACTTCGCTGCCAATGCGGATACAGATCTCGGAAGCGACGCAGTTCCTACTGGACAGTTTGAAGATTTACAACATAATTGCACGGGGACAGTTCGTCGTCAAAGTAGGTTAACAGCCAGTGATATAATGGCGGTAATAATACACATGTATTCGGGGTTTAATCCATATTTTCTCCTTGAAAGGGAAAAGGTATGATGAAAACGTACTGGCTGGTCGGCAAAGACGGCTACCATAATCAACTACCGACGTTCGATGCGACGCAAGACGATCAACTCATTCTCCTTCTCGATGAAGCACAATTGAAGTAGATTTTCGAAAGAGTTGTTTGGGCGGTAACGGTCACTTTCAGCCCCAAATGGCAATTTTACATACAATTGCTCCCATTTTATGTGTCCATATACAGAAGCCCATACTGTACTACTCGATTTGGCAGTTGAAATACGGCCGCATGCATACAGACGTCTGTATCTCATGCTGCCAGCTAGTTTCCAAAAAAACTTGAATCCTACATGACCATTCAGTAATATTAAATTTGATAGATATTCTGTATATATATGTAGTAGTAATAAGGATCTCCTACCTTCCCTTGCAAAACATTGCGATGCGCCAGGCGGACGCCAACTACGACAGTCTGTCAGTATGGTACGCACCGGAGCGATATCGATAAAGATGGGATAAAAAAAACTCAAATACTTACATATTTATGTGATTAAATTTTACAACAAAATTTTTACCGCCTGCGATGTTAAATATATCGCAACGGAGCGATATAAAGTTGGAATAAGAAGTTGCGACGCTCCTGCCTGACGTCAGATGGGACAGCTTCTGTCGGCAGTACACTAAGAGGTCACTCTTTGCCTCATAGATATTCTCGATAGTCAGAGGTTGAAATGAATCGATTGTATCAACCCTGCGTTATCGGCTTGCCCCTCAAATAATCGATTACACGCAAAGGAAGTCACTAGAACTATCCACCTCTCATGTCAACGTCAGACGTATCAATTATGCACGCCAGAATTACCTATATTCAACCATATTTCCTTTTCCTGTGCATTTTATCGCTGCACACTCTTTCGGTTCTGCACAGAATATATCCATTGGTCTTGAAAATATAGAGAAACGACGCGGAAATCATGAAAATGAGAGTACACATTATTACACACTGCTGGTACCTTGCGATGCTGTTCTACGAGACCGCATACGGTCAGGCCAAACCGAGGATTGCATTGCGGTCAGGCGGCGCAGCCCTTCCGGCATCCGTTTACAAAGTAAGAATAGTCCATTTTCGACATTTTAAAAGGTCCTTCATCTCGTTCCTCATAGATGAAAGGCAGCTTCCTCCTTGTAGCCAATTAAAGAATTGAAAAACTAAATTGCTGACGACTGCTTTTTATAAATACAAAAATGTGTAATTCAACGTACAATGTCAAAATTCATTGTCTTGTCCGTGTCGTGCAGCGTTCGGAAGGGTTTGACCCTTTCCTTACATTTTTAGTCCTGGAACCAAATTTATAAAGCTTCACGTGCTCAATACTCTGACATCAACCTGACCTACGAGCCTGTCGGGACGGACATTGGATATCAGAAGTTCGAATCGGGAGAATACGCCTTCGCCTCCCTCAATAACGATCTCACAGCCGAACAGTATCTCAACCATTCCGATTTTCAACTGTTTCCTACGTTTGTCTCGTAGGTTCATCCCCGGCCGGCAATATCCGCAAATAAAAAAGCCATTAACCGCCTATGCTTCCCCTTGGAACAACAAACTTTCAAAGTACATCGCTAATGTTTTCCTTATAGGCCCATTTCTATTCCGTACAACGTTCCAGAAATAAGCCAACGGGCGGAGATAACCGGAACGCCAACGGACGGCCCCGGCAACCTCAACTTAACTCGTGAAAATTTGGTCGGTATTTTTAACGGGTCAATACGCTTTTGGAATGATTCGTTACTGGTCGCCGACAACGCTGGACTTGCCGAGGTAGCGGAGAAAATTATTGTTGCTGTAAGGGGAGATGCAGCTGGAACTACTGCCATTTTCACCAGGGCTCTCAATGATATAACAGCAAACTGGGAGCAGCCCTTTCCCAGCTTCAGTGATGGTAATTAACGTAAATCTCTTACCATGTAAAACTAATGGAAAATATCGTTTGTAGAATATGATAGTAGAAGACAACAGACTCTGCATCTGCACAAATTGGAACTTTACAAAACCTGTATTTTCTAAACTTTCCTCTGAAAACATTACAAATTCAAGAATCGGACCAAATTAGTGTTTCTTTAATTATCATATTTAAAATTTTCAATAAAGCATAGACTATCGTAGGACCATTGTTGGAACGGAAATCGCCGCGTAGAGCCAAAATTGCGCCCCCTCCGATTCTATGATTCTTCCCCTAGAACCTAATTATTTTCTCTTCTATTGATCGATACAAAATTAAATTTGTAAGAGGATGGTGTCAAAGAAATATTGAATTAGTTTCAAAACGTTACTTTAGATAATTATATATGCGTCCGAAATTAGACTTAACAGATTTGGAGTCCATGAGATTTATTAGGAAAATTTACAGGGCCGATTTAAATTTCCGTTTAATCATAGGAAGGGAGATATCATCAATTTAATTTGAGGATGAAAGAAAGAATCCTCATCCTTCATCCTTTTCATCCTCAAATTAAATTGATAATTTCCCCCTTCCTATGATTACTGTAATTACGATGATCGGTCGACTCTGTAGGTTGCTACAAATCCGGGATCCCCAGGCGATGGAGCACGTCAATCACTATCAGGTGCCTGACACAAAACATTGGTTTCTTCGTACTCAACACCAAGTATTCCATCGGGTATTGCGGTTCATCCGAGGCGCGTGATGCACTCCTGCCGGGCTCCCGAATCCTTAATCAAGCCGGCAACTGGGTCCGCCCGAATGTGGGCACCATCCAAGCGGCCATGGACAATGTCTCCACCGATTTTGGTGCACGCCTTACCGGGTCCCTGGTGAATGCACCCGGCTCACGGTCCTACCCTATCGCAGGGTTTAATTATATTTTAATCCGCAAAACAACCATGAGTAATTGCATCTTGGCCATGGAACTGTACCGGATGTTCTCGTACCTGTTGGAGGACACTTTCGCCCAAAGTATCGTGACGGATTTAATCAATGTCCCACTAAGCGACGGCGTTCTCAAACAGGTTAAATATTTGTAGTACAATTTTTTATTCTGTAGATACATTCTGAGAAATATTTGTCTATTCACTAAGAAATATTGCATGTCTCCATAAACTTAATAAAATGACCATTCCATTATTAGTCGAACTGACCTTCAATGTGCTCGCATCATGATTTATACTGAACTACACGTGCGCATGTTATTTAATTAGAGTTCCATAGCTAAAATTATCCGTCTCTTTCTGACTTTAACAGCACTTGTATTTTTGAAATTTTAACCAAACTTTTATGCTTGTAAAAAAAGGCTAGATTTATCAACGGTGTAAAAATAACATGAAACTAAGTTTTACTATCTCAATTTTCGATGCAATCAGGTACTTTATAAACAATTAAATCATTTAAATTTCATTAATATTTGAATAAGCAATTAAAAGAGTTTTTTGCAATAACGCAGGTGAAAGAGCAAGCTCTCTCACAAATGAGGTGCGCCGGAGCGAGCGTCAAAGAGCTGGTGGCCGTGGAAATATCAAAAGAAGACGGGTCCTACGATGCCTGGAAGATGCCGGTAACAATTGTCTGCCTCTTGATTGGCGCAATTTTTTGCATGTTATTCGCGTTCCTCATCTACGTCAAGTATACTCAAAATCGGAGTGCTTTACGAAATACCTTCGTAATTGGACTGAACGTGGTGGAAAAGGCGGTTAAATCGGTAGGCTCCTTGCACACCGTAGCCAGCGCTAATTCGTCCAAGAACAACAACTCCAAGACACAGACACATGACACGATGGACTGGGCAACCGGAACCGATATGGATGTCGTCAAGGTTGTCGGTGGGGAACAGTTTTTAGTGCGAACAATGTGTGTCCACTTGCTGCCGGACACGATGTTGTGGCCAACTAAAGTCACCGTTGTCCGGATGAAAGAGAAATTGACCCACGCTAACGTAATGAAACTGATGGGCGTTTCCTTTCATGACGGCAAATGGAAGCTCGTCACGAATTGTCCCAATAAGGGCCGGCTTCAAGATATCCTCCATGCGGGAAAGTACCATCTCGATGCAGTCTTTCGGTATTCCATCTTGACGGATGCGGCGGATGGGATGAACTATCTTCACAAAAATGGCATTGTTCATGGGCAATTAACCTCGAATAGCTGCTACATCGATGCAAGGTGGAATGTTGTGGTGGGGGATTGGGAACAGTTTGCGCTGCATCAGGCACAAAAGATGCAGTTTATTGCGTTCGAGAGTCTTTACGCCGAAGCGAAAGCCGGTAAGAACAAAGGAATGTAAATAAACGATAGGATGACCTAGTTATGACTCAATTTTCGACAATTTTTTCTTCTGAAAAAGAAGCTGGAAGGTAAGAGAAGTTAAGTAAGCCTCAAGAAGATAACAATTCTAAGCGGAAGGTTTGACGGAGAAAGGTTTGACGGAGGGAGGCTGTGCCTTATAGCAAACCCGTCGTATCTTTCTTCGAAGACTAATTTGGTTCTCCAATATTCCATATTTTAATATTATTCCTATGAGTAACACGTCATCCCATAAACACATTTGGTTCGCTGATCATAACCAGGCAGTCAGACACGTACAAAAGGCGCTACATTGTATAAGCTCGTTTTGTAACAGGTTCTAACATCACAACGGGCGACCTTGGCTAGGAACCCTCAATTTTTTTTCTCAAAAATCTGGGCAGTCAACAAATCTTTCCAAGGGTTTATTCGGCATAGTACTAGTAGCTTCGATGCTATCTCTTACAGAGCCGGAGCAGACGGTCACCACATTTGCCGAATACCTTCGCTGTCTCTTTTGGACCTCCCCGGAAGCCATTTCTCGGGACGAAAATGACATTTTTATTGTGAGGAAACCGGAAAAGCCGGCCGACGTCTACAGCTACGGAATCGTTGCCTTCGAAGTGTTGACAGACTTGCTCCCATACGAAAACACCGTCGAACACAATGCAATCGCCCAACCGCATCACATAATTGCAGCTGTGAAAATGGATAATCTCCGGCCGAAAATTCCCCTCGACACGACCATGAATGCCCAGCATGTCACGACCTTAATCAGCACTACATGGAAGAGGGAAGTGAGCCAACGACCCACTTTCACCGATATTCAGAAACTCATGAAGACCGCCAATCCAAAGCATCGCAACATTGTTGACTCCATGATGCAGGCCCTGGAGCTGTACGCTCTCAGTTTGGAGGAGAAGGTCGCGGAGCGGACGAGGGAACTGGAAAAACTAACCAAGAATATGGAGTCGCTCTTGCACAGCATGCTTCCTCCTTCGATCGCCGATAAACTCTCTAAAGGATTGACCGTGGAGCCAGAATTTTACGACTCGAGCACAATCTTCTTCTCGGACATTGTCGGCTTCACAACCCTTGCAGCAGCCTCATCGCCCATCGATATTGTCACCTTATTGAATGACCTTTACTCAGGTAAGACTTTTGCTTTTATGTCGTAACCTTTTTTTGGTGTGAAAAAGGTGTTGATTGTTGCAGCCTTTGACGGAGTAATCCAACGATTCGATGTGTATAAAGTTGAGACGATTGGAGATTCGTACATGTGCATTTCGGGTCTTCCAAATCGAAATGGAAGTGAGCATGCTAACCAGATTGCTTCCATGTCTTTGGACATGCTCTTCACCGTCACTACCATTCCTATTCGACATATGCCCGAAAGGAAACTCCAGATTAGAATTGGAGCTCACACGGGAGCAGTCGTGGCAGGGGTTGTCGGAATTACCATGCCTCGATATTGCCTTTTCGGAGATACAGGTAAGAGATTGAAACATGTTATTGTCTTCTTGCGGAAAATGTTGGAATTTCCCTTTGTTTTGTTTCAGTGAATACAGCATCACGAATGGAGAGCTCATCACTACCGATGCGTATTCAAATTTCGGAGCCGACGCATTTTCTCCTGCATCATCTCAGTGTTTATACCATGGTGGCTCGAACAGATTTTGTAGTCAAGGTACTAATATAGTCCGCTAATAATGCTGTTCCAAATTCTGAGAGCGATTACCACACCTTTGTGTTTTTTTCGTCACGCTTCCAGGGTAAAGGCCTCATGAAGACCTACTGGCTCACAGGGAAATCCGGGTACGCCAATCCACTACCATCATTCGACGCGTCTGAGGATGAAAACTTAAAGAACCTTCTTGATGAAACTCAACTTAAATAACAGTGCGGGATAGATCCGGACATGTTTCAAATTTTCAATGAGTACGGAGCATTATTGAACATCATGTATATTCAAACGAAAAATACCAAAAACAAAGCGTTAAGATTGCAGTTACATTGAATCAACAGCAGCACTACCGGAAAGCTCGACGGCTCGTTTAAGGGATGCGACAAACTGGGCAGGCGGCGCCACGTCACAGACCGGCAGTTTCGAATCGCTCCGCGCAAGTATAAAATTGTGGGAGGTCAAACAGAAGGGTGCCACTGCACTGTCAATTTTCCCGTAAATGGCCGCCTTATTATAGGGGGACATATCATTGGGGTTCTGTCGCGTGTTGACTTCAATGTGAGGTACATCACAGAATCCTGTTTTGACGTTGGCAACGTAGCACTGGAACCATATCTCCACCGTATCGAAATCAGTGTAAATAATTTTTGCATTAGTATAGCCTATTTCAAAAACAAACCAATTACTACATAATACAAGATCGTCGGAGGACAATCTTAATAACTAAAATTGAGCAGCACAAAGCATATTAGAACATAACATAAGAGAGATCGGCAGATCAGACCGGAACAGAACAGAGCAGAACGGAACGGAATAGAACAGAACAAAACAGAACAAAACATTGCGAAACAAGGCTTAGATGAGCAGAGCAGAATAGGGCGATGCCAAACAGGGAAAATAGAATAGAACAGAAGAACAGAACAGAAGACAGTAGAGCGGCTTGTCACCTATAATGGAATTACGCTAGTATGAACCTACGGGGTTTAGCGAAACCGTTCATCGTCATCCAGACATATCCGTTCTTCTGACCGTCCGTCGTGAAAATCGCATCCACGAATATTCCCATACATTGGTTACCCTCACCGGCACGAAAATTGGTCGTCCAGTTCACGGCCTGGCCCGCGGGACTACCCTCAAACCCGCCCACCGGGGTGTAAATGTTGAAACCGTTTGTGCTGGGTGGCGGAGCAGTAGACGTCAGGCCATCGAAGGTAGCGAAGACATGCCAGACTCCAGCTAACTAGATAGAGTATAGGTAAAAAGGTAAAACTACCCATACGTCAAACAGCTTCGCAAATAAAATCAGAGAGTGAATTAATTTTTATTCCTACTTTTATTGGATCACTAATATCGAAGGCGGGAGCTTTAAGCGGCACTCCACATGCCTTTTCCGCTCCACTGGGCAGGGGATTCATAATGATGTACCATGTCTGATAGAGCGCTCCCGCTAAGAGCACCAGCATCACCGAGGCTCCCGCCTTCACTGAAGTCGTTGGCGGTGGGTAATTCTCCTCCGAGCTCGACCTAATCCAACACAAAATCCAATAAATGAATCTTTTTTGCCGTCTTCTTCTAGTTAAGCAAACAGCACGTACATTTAAAAAGAGCCCTAATTTTCGCTGTTCAAAAAATATTGCAACACACTCACATTGCTACTGATTTGATGGCTGGTGTAATATAACGAAATGCGGTTGTAGATAATCTACACAATCTTATGAAGGGTATACTGAAGAAATTACATGGACGTCGGCGGTGGTATGGGAATTGCGACTAAACATGTAAAAGTTCATATCGCAGTTGAGTTTTGCTAATAAAGCTCGTGCTTGCACAGTACTGTCACAAACACGGATGGAAGTGTTGGCGTAGCCTGCAGCGATTATATAAATTGTTTACTACGAATTCTTTTATTTTCAAGTCTATAATACATGGTAAATTAGTCGTGCAACTAGTCCTGCAGACCCGACCACTTTGCTTGCCCGGGGGTAGTCTTGAAAACTTGACGACTTCAGCTGGCAGATAGAAATTGAATACTTCACGTCATCTGCTTCATTGAGGAGGGAAGGTATAGTAGAAAAAAAGAAAAGGCAGGGAAAACTTGCCTAGTTTTATATGTCCATCTCAAGGCTAAAGCAGATGGCAATGTGAAAGTAAGTCCAGAGACTTGACGTGCACCAAATCCTAATTACCGCCATACATTTGCATTTCGGGCCTACAGAACTAATTAGTATGAAAATGACAATGATAATCAGATTTCTGTATCCAAATCCCTAAACAATTTCTTTCAATCCCGTCACTACCCTACGTATTACGTATTACTATGAGGTATATATATCTATATACAAATATCGAAGAGCCGGTATTCGAATCGCGGTACATTCAGTGATGGGCTCTCTTTTTGCGGCTCCTCGGAGTACGCCTCACATCCAAAGCAGCCATCTCACGAGAAGTTTCGCACAATTTGTCAATTTCAATTGCTTCCGCAGACGGGAGAGTCTCAACCGCCGGATGCCGTCACACTAAGAGTAGTACATATGTCAGACGGGATTGGGGGGGGGCAGGGGCTTGTACATTGTACCTTCCATTATTGTGGGTGAGCTGACCTTGTCGGAAGCATTGATGCCTCTCCTCCTCCTCTCAGCGGCATGTTAAAAGGACCCACGTCGCGAAAAATGTACAGACATTAAGTGTGATTGTATCCGCTCACTATGCATCTCTCCCCCTCCCGCCGACGACAACCGAGATCCTGAAACCGTACCTTCAGGTATGTAACACGGAGAGCCATGATGAAGAACAACTTGACGGTATGGCGTTCGGGAGATTAGAGTTTGCTCAGTGCCTGATCGATAGTGCTGTAAATTGCATCAGTCAACACACACACACAAATATACCTCCCCCCTCCAGCAGAGAAACAGTTTTTTTCTCTCGGTGCATTTATCAGCATACTACAGTACTACTAATACTCTCTACGTCTTCCCACTTTCCCAATAAGCAATCACCAATCCATGTTTTACGTGGACGGTAGGCTGATTATTCGATACATTAGGAAATGAACACACTCTCTCTCTTCTTCTCTTTCTCTCTTGGAGCTGGGCGGGAGTAGTGTATGGTGGGCATTGCTTTGCAAGGCGCCCGGCAGGTGCACTGCCATCTTCAATCAGTTTATCGAAGTAGTACTACTATGACGCCACTGTCGTCCTTGTCTATCCACAAGGTGATAGTCGGGATGACGAGCAGCCGCGGTCTACCGTTCCCGCGCATTTTAACACTTCCCCATGTTGCCGCAGGTATTTAACCACGTACCGCGGACAAGGGGGCAACTTTCTGATTATGAAGAATTATTTGGCGCTTATTGTATTATGGACGGCAGTGGTTAATTGTCTCTCCAGTTCGCCCACATCCCGGCCGAGGATCATCTTACGGGGCGGCGGTGCCAGCCTACCATCAAGTGTCTACAAGGTCAGTTGAGGGTCATTTCGTTTTTATTCTTCTTTCTTTTGTCATCGTCACAACATTGGTCTCCAATCAATTACAAGATAAAGAAATGGTTTTCATCAGAACGGCGAGATGGCTTAACAAGTAGGGAATGCCTAAAGTCCCCACCTGTCTCCCCATCACAAACGTCTACTGGCCCCACCTTTTTGTTTATGATTTATTTACAGACAACCCCACCTACTGTTAGTTAGGCTATAGGCCCCGCGTTTTGAAACATCTTTGCTGAGGACTATCATGTATTTTAGCAGAACTATTTCATAAATCTACACTAGTTCTTAATGCCCTCGAATGAGGGTGGGCCCAATGCCGATAATCAAGTAACTCTGTATGCTGGGTCAACGCATTTCTCATCGAGGGCGACCTGAAAGAGTCTTACCAATCCACAGTGAATTTCACTAAAGGATCCCAGCAGTATTAAAAACAACATACTACAATTTCGTTGTATACTCCTAGGCACGGATTGATTTTGTGATTCAGTTGCCCATTGGTTGTCTCCTACGGTGCTAAAATCTTGGGAGGCAGGAACAAAATATAAAGATAGCTGATCTTAGATCGTAACTAACTCTCCAACTATAAAAAAGGTGGGGTCTACGGTTAAGTCGAAAAGGTCCCTGGGATTATCATATCCATAAATGAATGCTGAGAACTATAGACAAACGGTAGAGAAAAGGTCGGGGCAATAGACTTTGGTGGGGTGTGGTAGGGACTATAGTTTCATCCTCAAAATTAGCCCGATCCATTGAGGAAACTGACACTGAAATTTTGTCTTTTGCCAGTCCGTTTCTTAATTAACCGTGATATTTAATACGTGCCCACAATATATAAAACAGGTGTGGAAACCGGTGTATCAAGCGTACCGTTCAGTGTACTCGGATTTGGATTTAACCTATCAGGCCGTCGGCAGCGGTGACGGGATCAAGAAGTTCGTGCAAGGACTATACGATTACGCCGGGTCGGATGAAGATTTGGACGAAGCAGATTACGCCAACAACACCGATTTTCAGCTCTTTCCATCCTTCGCAGGGTAATTTAATATCTAATTAATCCACTCATGACTTTTTCTTTACAGTGCTCCATCCACATGTGTGCGTCTTTATTAATTTCTTGGTGGCCTTTCAAATATCTAGGCCGATTGCAATTGCCTACAATATACCGGAAATATTCCCCAATTCCCAAGTGCCCGGTTCCGGGGGAAACGCCACCGGAAATCTCAACTTAACCCGTGAAAATCTGGTCGGCATTTTTAACGGATCAATACGCTATTGGAACGATTCGCAGTTGGTAGCCAACAACAGTGATCTGCAGTTCGTTCAAGAGCCAATTATCGTAGTCGTCCGGAATGATGCGTCAGGGACGACCAGCATCATCACCAGGGCTTTGGCGTCCTTCAGCGCCAACTGGCCGATACCCTTCCAGATTTTCAGCGACGGTAAGCTTCTTTCTTTTCAGGAAAATGGATTTTGGGGATTGCAAAAACACAGTGTATGTAGCCTGCTTATTGTAATTTCCGGACTGACAAAAAGATATTTTTTGGTGAAGGTTGTACGAAGGCTGGGTTGCCCCGCAAATGGAACTTAGCCTTGAATCTGCATTGCGCCGCGCAAACCCGCGGCTTATCCTCGTATCTGCTGAACACAAAGTACTCAATCGGATATGTCGGATCATCCGAGGCACGGGACGCCTTGTTGCCGGATGCGCGACTGTTGAACCAGGATAACAACTGGGTCCGTCCTACCGTGGAGACAACTCAGGCCGCTATGGAAAACGTCTCAACCGCTTTAGGCTCTCGCCTCACGGGATCCCTAGTCAATGCACCTGGGCCGCGGTCGTACCCCATTGCAGGCTACACCTACATCATCATCCGCAAGAACACCATGCAGAACTGCACAACCGCCATGGAGCTCTACCGGATGTTCAGCTTCTTACTTGAGAACCCATTAGCTCAGAGCATTGTCATCGATCAAATTAACGCACCGCTCAGTGTTGTCGTCTTAAGGTATGACATCATCTTTTCTTTGGGTGTCATGACGATTCCGTACTCCTGGCACATTAGAGAAAAGGTTCCATGAGGCCAAGATATAGATAGATTGTATACCCACCGTTTGGCAAGAACTTGATTTATGTTATTCCCGGCCCGACTGGGCGTCCTATCAAGTCTATCGACTTGGCTGAGGAAACAGAGCTATGGACGCTAATTAAACGTGTCTGCCTGAGACTGTCTGAGGGCGGGTATACAGATATTAATAAAGCTTAATATATATTAGATGTATTAAATATATAAGATATATAAAATATATATTAGAATATATATGATATATACATATAATATATAGTTTATATATATAATATATATATATGTAAGATATTAGATCTTAATCGCGGTTTAAAATTAACTAGAAGCTAAATATATTGACGGAAGGCTTGACTGAGGTTCGAGAGGTCGAGCGAGCAATCCACAGACAGGCGGCTTGACGATAGGACAGGAATAGGGAACGCTCGAAAGACAAAGTGAAGAATCGCTCCACAACGTTGCACGGGAAGGGGATTATCGGAGCAGAGAATGGTAGACGGGGGCCTTGAACAAAACGGTTTCTATCAATGAAAATATTGAAGGTTAAAGAGATTGCCATGAGGTGTAGTGATTAGATGGCACTATGGATGTCATGAAACTAAGATGGAGTGGCATTGGTCTTTGGAGGAATGAGTTCGGTATGGTCAGGGGGCGTTCCACCAGGGACATTTCGCATAGCTTTGCAGGGTTTCTGTCCATCCACATATCCATCCCTACGACTGATTCTGCCACACCCCATTGAGAAAGTTTAAGTATGACGTGACTTTCTCAAGAACCGTTTTTGAAATTTTGAACAGTGTGACTGGAAGATGCATGTAGTGCTGTCCGTAATTGGTTTGATGTGTCTGATGCTTGGCAATCCATTGTACATATAGTGCATACCGTAGCGCATTCTGCGACTATAAGCTTCAAAAAATCAATCAATCAAGAAAGCCAAACGAAAGTATCAGCACTCCTACGTACTACATACGTATTCGCAACGCTTCATACCGAAGCGCAGAGACTTTGCAAAAAGCCACGCCCATAGAGCAACTTGTTGCTCCATACCGTAGACGTGTTTCGCACTCTCAGGTTCAACTGCATGCCTTGCTGAATTACTTGTCCTTTTAGGCAAGTGAAACAGCGCGCTTTAGCTGAAATGACGTGTGGCGGTGTGGCAGTCAGCGACTTGGTTACCACCAACATGGCCATCGAAGACGGCAGCATCGATGCGTGGAAACTCCCCGTCATGGTGGTGGGTGCGTTGCTTGGAGCGGCTCTCCTCATGATGGCCGTCTTCTACCTCTACGTCCAGTACACCCACAACCGCAGCGCCCTCCGACATACTTTTATCGTCGCCCTCAACGTGGTGGACGGGGCGACCAAGTCGATGGGCTCGGTGGCGACGATGAACTCGAACAACTCCTCCAAAACGCAGATGATTGACACGATGGATTGGGCAACCAGTGCCGGCGCTGTCGTGGTCAAGATTAAGGGCGGCGAACATTATCTCTTGCGGAAAATGTGTTTTCACTTGACGCCCGATATGATGCAGTGGTCAACGAAGGTTGCCATCGTCCGGTTGAAGGAGAAGCTAAACCATGCTAATTTGATGAAGCTGGTGGGCATTTCCTTTCATGACGGCAAGTGGAAACTCGTCACGAGTTGCCCCAATAAAGGCCGGCTACAAGATATTCTACAAGCGGGAAAGTATCATCTCGATTCGGTTTTTCGATATTCCATCTTGACGGACGCGGCGGAAGGGATGATTTATTTGCATAAAAACGGTATCGTTCATGGGCAGTTGACCTCCAATAGTTGTTACATCGATGCCAGGTGGAACGTGCTCATCGGGGATTGGGAGCAGTTTGCGCTGCATAAAGCTCAACGTGTACAATTTGTTGCTTTTGAGACAGAGTATTCCGCAATCCCGGGAGGTATGAGACTACACCAGTGAATTCTGTCACATGATTGTCCTACTGTGTGTTTGCTGCTACCGTTCATGGTGTTCCAGCCTGTTCAATATTTTTATATGGTCCTGGGTATTTTGTTCATTTTCTCTAACCTGCAGTGAGCAGTTTAATAGTAGAGGAACTGAAGTATTACATTTTTTATCGTTTCATTATATCTCGTTCTTTTCTGTCCTGTTCTTTTCTTTTCTGTTCTGTTTTGTTCTGTTCTATTCTGTTTTATTTAATTCTGGTCTGGTCTGTTCTCGTCCGTTCTTTCCTGCTAAGCTGGGTTCCTTTTTGCACTGCTCAATCCCAGACATGTGTGGTCGATTCCAATCGGTTCTATTGTGTTGTCTGGTGTATGCTTTTCTGTAATGAATCATTCTCGGTCATATCTGCTCTCTTTGGAGCAAGTCTTCAATCCGTTTTATCCCAATCGAATATATCGTCAGGTTTATATATATTTATGTTTAATGAGTCATAAATAAATGAATTTTACTTTTGTTTTTCAGCGCCCGAAAAAGATGTCTCCGAGTACGCGCAATACCTTCGCTGTCTCTATTGGACCGCACCGGAAGCAATCCTCCGGGATCATAAGGATATCTTTATTGTGACGAATCCGGACAAGTCGGCCGATGTCTACAGCTACGGTGTGATTGCCTTTGAAGTATTCACCGATTTAATGCCTTACGAGAACGCCCATGATCACGATGCCATTAGCCGACCGTACCACATTCTGGCAGCCGTCAAAATGGACCATCTTCGACCGACCATTCCCCCTGACACGGTCCTAAACTCTGTCCATGCGACAAATCTCATGCAGGCGACGTGGAAAAAGGAGCCCAACCAACGACCAAACTTCCCAGAAATTCTAAAGATGATACGAATAGCCAATCCCAAAAGCCGCAGCATCATTGATTCTATGATGCAAGCGGTGGAGGCCTATGCCCAAGGCCTGGAAGATAAAGTGGCGGAGCGCACGAAAGAGCTGGAAAAGCTGACACACAATATGGAGTCTCTCCTTCACAGCATGTTGCCTTCTTCCATTGCGGATAAACTAGCTAAAGGCCTTGCAGTTGAACCGGAGTTCTACGAGTCCAGCACTTTATTCTTCTCGGACATTGTTGGCTTCACGAGCCTTGCAGCTGTTTCAGCTCCCATCGATATTGTCACACTCTTGAATGACCTTTACTCGGGTAAGACTCTTGCTTTTACATCGGAATTTTGCTTCTTGATGTGAAAAAGGTGTTGATCGTTGCAGCATTCGACGGAGTGATCCAACGATTCGATGTGTATAAAGTTGAGACGATTGGAGATTCGTACATGTGCATTTCGGGTCTTCCAAATCGAAATGGAAGTGAGCATGCTAACCAGATTGCTTCCATGTCTTTGGACATGCTCTTCACCGTCACTACCATTCCTATCAAGCATATACCGGAAAAGAAACTGCAGATCCGGATAGGCGCTCATACGGGAGCCGTCGTCGCGGGGGTCGTCGGCATCACAATGCCTCGTTACTGCCTGTTTGGGGACACTGGTAGGAATGGAAAGGGAGAATGGTGTCTATTGTCCGACCGATTATGCTGTTAGCTCTGACCAAACAACTTACCGATCGATTTTGCAGTAAATACTGCGTCAAGGATGGAGAGTTCCTCGCTGCCGATGCGAATTCAAATATCGGAAGCCACGGAGGCGCTATTGGAAACGCTCCAAGTGTATAAAATTGTCGCCCGGGGTGAATTCAATATCAAGGTACTTTTGATTCAATAGAACGTGAAAGGAACACTCGTTGTTATGGTCTCTGACGTGGTTTGTTTGGCAGGGGAAGGGCATGATGAAAACGTTCTGGCTCGTTGGTAAACAAGGCTACACGAATCCGCTGCCGATACTGGATCCGGCGGACGACGAACGCCTTGCCAGTTTGCTGGATAAGAACCAAGTGAAATGATTTTTATAATTTTTTGCCTTATACTTGCCTGGGCTCGCTTTCGTTGTACGTGTTGAGGCCTTTAAATTTCCGAATAAATTAAAAGCTGAAAGAAGCTGACAAATTAAGGTTCACAACTATTTTTTCAGCACAATGACAGTTAGAGTGTGATCTCGTTGTTCTACCACTAACTACTTCATCTTTTTCGCGCTCACCGCTCAATTTCCGGCTCTCCGACTGCTCTACAATTTCGGCTTCCTAATCTTTCCGTCGATTGGTTTTGCAGCAATATCGCCGTCCTTCCGACAGGCCGTTATAATCATGGCATAACGAAGAAAGAACGGCAGGTGAGCCGAACCTACTGTTCGAAGCTAGGCCGCCGAACACTAGAGTAGAGAACAATTGGCAAGGACGAGTCAAGCGGAAGCCCCGATAAATCGCCTATTCTCCAACCGAGTGACGGAGATTTAGACCGACAGGCATGCAACTCTTACGACGGACGAATGCCCACCACCTCATAACACTGCGTGACCAAAAAGCTCTTAAGTCTGAAAAGAGCGAATATTACGGTCATGCGTCATGTGTACCACATTTTCCTAGAGTTATAAATTAATCGATCGATAATTCTGAAATTGTCGGACGTGTGGAACAAGCAGTTTCACATTTTACATGCTGGCCGACCCTTCGAGAATTTTCTTTCGTCCATTAAGAAAATGTGCTTCATCCGTTCATCCCTGCCGATCATAACGTGCTGTGAGTGACCGTGCTCGTGTCGATAGCATCACTTCCCTCGGGCACTCATGCTTGAGTTTTCTTTCATGGCAAATAAACACGCTATACTAATATTTGTGCAATCATACTAGCCCTTCGTTATAAACGTACACAGCTGTTAACACGCTGCTTAGGATAACATTCCCTTAATCTGTTCGGTATATTCCTCTTTGGATATCTAAGCGACCTTGTAGGATGGAGCTTCAGTTTAGATTTATGATGTGGACCGCAATGGGTAGTCCAGGCCTGTGTCTGTCGACAAAGACCAAGGTCATGATACAAGCTGGTGGATCCAGCTTATCGTCCAACGTTTACAGGGTTAGTAAGTCTTTTCCGTATAACCAAACTTTTAACTAGATGGGTAGAGAATAAATAGATTTACGAACAAATAAACAGATATGGAAGCCAGTGTACCAAGCATACCGCTCGAAATACTCGGACGTGGATCTCTCATACCAGTCCATCGACAGCCGCGACGGGATCAAACGCTTCAAAGCTGGACTGTTTGATTACGTCGGCTTGGATGAAGACCTGACGGACGCGGACTACGCCAATCACTCGGACTATCAACTCTTCCCATCCTTTGCAGTGTAGGTTTCTTGTGACATATTTTTTAATCGTAACCTTACTACATACACACTATTTTGGCATCTGTCCAGGCCCATAGCGATTGCCTATAATATTCCGGAAATCTTTGCCACTTCCGAGGTGCCCGGTTCCGGAGGAAACGCATCAAAAAATCTCAACTTGACACGTGACAATCTACTAGGCATATTTAGCGGGTCCATACGCTTTTGGAATGATTCGCAGCTGGTGGTCAACAACAGCGTCCTTGAAAAGGTCAATGAGGCAATCATCGTCGCGGTGCGAAAAGACGCGTCAGGAACTACCAGCATTCTGACCAAGGCTTTAGCTGCTTTTAGTGTGGACTCTTCCAAACCTTTTGAGGTTTTCA
Source organism: Hypsibius dujardini (assembly GCA_001579985.1). Lineage (NCBI taxonomy): Eukaryota > Metazoa > Tardigrada > Eutardigrada > Parachela > Hypsibiidae > Hypsibius > Hypsibius dujardini. Next base: position 55,416 of record LRSR01000649.1, read on the forward strand.
GTGAAGGTATCAGTTCGGTAGGACTACGCGGAGTGAATGTGATTAAAGAGATCAAATCGTATAGCCGCTTGTTAGTAATCAGCTAAAACACTTTGTAAGAGCTGCAGAAGTTGAATAAATTTAGTCCTTCTCCAGTAATAAGCAAAAACAACTGTAACACATATTTTAGACCTTTGATTATTCTTTCATTTGAATAACAAGGCGCGTTTTCGCAAGACTTACAAGGAAAGGGACCCAAACTGGAGGATGAAATCCTACAGGTTGGTCGATCTTACGTCTGGATATTCTCCGGGCTCATAATGGGCGGCTGGATCCCTCTGCAATTTCCAATATCTATGATAGAACTGAATCCACAAAGTCGATAAACAGTAAACACTACCTATGATTACTACATTACGAATATTTTCTGCCTTCCAAAGGAACGTCGTTTGATTCTGACATATCGTTTACATCTACTGCTAATGTAAATCAACAGACAATGTTCTGTAGCTCGCTCATGTATGATAGATTCAATCGTTCCTTTGACAAATGAGAGCGCGTTAAAAATATTTTTTCCACAGGTTGTACGAAAACAGGCATACCCCTCAAATGGAGTTCAGCTTTAAAGGTCCACTGCGCCGCGCAAACTCGCGGTTTATCCGCATACCTGATGAACACAAAGTACTCCATTGGGTATATCGGATCATCTGAGGCGCGGGATGCTTTGCTGCCGGATGCGCGCATCCTTAACCGAGACAACAACTGGGTCCGCCCAACCGTGGAGACAACACAAGCCGCTATGGATAATGTACAGATATATACACATGTCTTATGCATCTATAATGATGTATATAGTGTGTATATGTAATAACGAATATGATGTAATAAACATAGCTCTCAACCGATTTGGGCGCTCGCTTGACTGGTTCGCTCGTTAACGCCCCAGGATTTGAATCATACCCCATTGCCGGCTACACCTACATCTTAATTCGCCGCACTATCACGACGGGCAACTGCACATCAGCGATGGAACTGTATCGGTAGGGATCCAAAAATAAACTAAGCCAACAAATTTGCTGGAATAACAGAAAAACTATTAGCTACGAATTATTAAGTAGTTAAATACGTTACAGTAGTTTTAAAAATGTGAATTTTTAATTACTTATTCTGAGTTGGAAAACTGAAACGGTAGTTATTGTAGCTGATTTATTAAAGATGATTGTTAAAGATGTTATTAATGAAGATTGTTATTAAAGATGATTGTTAAAGAAAACCGTTTTACAACGCCTAAATGACTTTCTTTATATGAATTATTTTTATAATATAGTTTATTTTGTCGTGTTGCTAACGCCTAAAATAAAAGCACTTATATCCGGTAGATATCAATGTTGTCGTATTTTCGTTGAATAGGATGTTCAGCTTTCTGTTGGATAGCAGATTAGCAAAGAGCATTGTCACGGATCTTATCAATGCTCCCCTCAGCGGAATGGTGTTGAAGCAGGTCAAAAAGCACGCCCTATCCGAAATGCGGTGTCAAGGGGAGGCGGTGAGTGAGCTTGTCGCGGTAAGGACCTCCATCGAAAACGGCTCTTATGACGCGTGGAAAGTTCCCGTAATCGTGCTTTCGGCACTGTTTGGAGTGGCGCTTATTGTGCTGACCGTTTTTCTCCTCTACGTCAAGTATAAGCAGAATCGGAGCGCCCTTCGGAATGCCTTCGTTATTCGACTGAACGTCGTGGAAACGGCGAAATCGGTAGGCTCCTTATATACCGTAGCCAGCGCGAACACGTCCAAGAACAACAACTCCAAGACACAGACACATGACACGATGGACTGGGCAACCGGAACCGATATGGATGTCGTCAAGGTTGTCGGTGGGGAACAGTTTTTAGTGCGAACAATGTGTGTCCACTTGCTGCCGGACACGATGTTGTGGCCAACTAAAGTCACCGTTGTCCGGATGAAAGAGAAATTGACCCACGCTAATGTAATGAAACTGATAGGCGTTTCCTTTCATGACGGCAAGTGGAAACTCGTCACAAATTGTCCCAATAAAGGCCGGCTTCAAGATATCCTCCATGCGGGAAAGTACCATCTCGATGCAGTCTTTCGGTATTCCATCTTGACGGATGCGGCGGATGGGATGAATTATCTTCACAAAAATGACATTATTCATGGACAATTAACCTCAAATAGCTGCTACATCGATGCGAGGTGAAATGTTGTGGTGGGGGATTGGGAACAATACACCTTACATAAAGCGCAGAGCGTTCAGTTTAGAGGTTTTGAGTCAGAATATACGGAAGTGAATGCAGGTATAGAGTAAACAGACCCGGTGCTCACTATGTCTGTCTGTCTACTCGATTAATTGGTCGTTGTCTGGATTTCGCTCTGTTAGTACAGTCCTCGTAACATCTCTGCTATTTTTGTGCAATGCCAGAGAACGATATGTCGGACTTTGCCGAGTATCTTCGATGTCTTTACTGGACAGCACCAGAAGCTCTCGCTAGAGACCAAAACAACATGTACATTGTTTGTCAGCCGGAAAAGCCATCCGACGTCTACAGCTATGGAATGATAGCTTTTGAAGTTCTCACCGAGTTGATGCCCTTTGAAAATACAGTGGAACTGGACGCCATAAGCCAACCGTTCTACCTTCTGGCTGCGGTCAAGATGAACAACCTTCGGCCAATCATCCCAACGGAGACTCTGCTGAACTCCGTACATCTAAGCAACGTCATCCGAGCGACCTGGAAAAAGGAACCACCGTTGCGACCAAGCTTCGCCGATATTCAGAAGCTAATGGGAGTAGCCAATCCAAAACATCGGAGTATCATTGACTCTATGATGCAGGCGATTGAAGTGTATGCGCAGCGTTTAGAGGAGAAGGTTGCGGAACGCACTAAAGAACTTGAGAAATTGACTGATAATATGGAGTCGCTCCTGCATAGTATGTTGCCGCCTTCGATTGCGGATAAACTAGCCAAAGGCCTAACAGTTGAGCCGGAGTTTTACGACTCGAGCACAATCTTCTTCTCGGACATTGTCGGTTTCACGAGCCTTTCGGCTGCCTCATCTCCCATCGATATTGTCACCTTATTGAATGATCTTTACTCGGGTAAGACTTTTGCTTTTATGTCGCAACCTTTTTTGGTGTGAAAAAGGTGTTGATCGTTGCAGCATTCGACGGAGTGATCCAACGATTCGATGTGTATAAAGTTGAGACGATTGGAGATTCGTACATGTGCATTTCGGGTCTTCCAAATCGAAATGGAAGTGAGCATGCTAACCAGATTGCTTCCATGTCTTTGGACATGCTCTTCACCGTCACTACCATTCCTATTCGACATATGCCTGAAAGAAAACTCCAAATTAGAATTGGAGCTCACACGGGAGCAGTCGTGGCAGGGGTTGTCGGAATTACCATGCCTCGTTACTGTCTTTTCGGAGATTCCGGTAATTATACTGTCTGAAAAGTTGAGACATTTTAACGAAACCATTTGTTGAACAGTGAATACAGCTTCACGGATGGAAAGTTCCTCGCTTCCCATGAGGATCCAAATATCGGAGGCGACCAGATTGCTTTTGGAATTCCTCAACATTTATATCATTGTCACAAGGGGTGCTTTCACTATCAAGGTACCTCATTTTATAGGTATTTATACTGTGCATTGCGAGGCGTTGATATCGGAACGTTAAATTGCAGGGGAAGGGAATCATGAAAACCTACTGGCTTGTTGGCAAACAAGGCTATGCTAACCCGCTGCCGACGTTGGACCCAACGCAAGATGAACAACTTGCTCTTTTACTCGATGAAGCTCAACTAAAATGAGCACTAGTTATTGTTTCCACTTGGATGATATGAGAGTATACGTTAACTTTGAGTTGTTCCGCTCAGACAGAACTAAGTCTTCATCTATGAAGCATATTCTCTGAAAACAACAGTTGGATTTGTCCTATATTTTGCCATGATGCCAGATTCAATCATTATCGCAAAAAAGTAACCCACAAATCGGTATCTACTGAATTCGTTAGACGTTTGATTTTCTAACCTCCGTTCTTCTCTCACCTTGTGCCGTAAGAGTTAATTTGCCTTTAAACTCCTTATGGAAAGTGACGAAGGACATTGCAGTCTTCATTCTGAAGGATTCAGTCAACATTTACATAACCATTTAAATTTCCGAGAGCCTCACAAGCCAATTTTTTTTATTCTCTTGCTCTATTTATGTTAAAACCAGTCTGTGTTATCATGTAGTACATCTTACCTGTTTCCCTATCTCTCATATGCTTATACAGTAGCTAACACGTTCTTTCAGTGTCTATGTGGCAACTCAGTTTGCGCTAGCGATGGCATCAAATGACAAACATTTCGATTTGATTTGATGATTTGATTTGATTTGAATTTGAAACCATTTGACATTTGATTTGATTTTGATTTGACGGCGCCTTTGAAACGTAAAAACTTCAAAGCGTTTTCTTCGTTTTTTGCCTTTTCGCAATTGCTAAGACTTCAAATGTGTACAATTTCAATCAATTTAATGTTTATTGCAATAAGGTACGCTCAAGAATGACATCACTGCCGGTTCTTCTACTAATTAACTTGGGTATCCAGTTTCCACAATGTAAACTACCCAACAGGTAATATTAATTACACTACTATCGGATTCGTTTACTCAACAAGTTTTAATATACTAGTACTCTTAATCAGGTTTGTTACTGTTAACGGGGGCGGCAAAGAAATAGTATAATTTTTATGCTTAAAATGGAATAAAATGTACAAAATATATTTTAATCATACCGAAAAACGCCAGTTAGGAACTTGAAATCTATCTTATACTGATTTGCAACCATAAATGCGTTAAGACGGACGGAAAATTAGTTGGTCTGGTCCATTTTTGAAAGAAAAGTTATGCTAAAAATAACCAAAAAAAATCAAAATCAAATCAAATGACTTTCATATCAAAAGAGACCCCCATTTGATTTGATTTGATTTGAATTTGACATTTGACATTTGATGCCATCCATAGTTTGCGCGAGTTTAAAATTTATATTTAATAAAGTATTATTTATGTAGCTCAAGCAATTACTAAACATGCTATGAGCAACTAAGGAAATTTCGAAGCTACCATGTCCATGGCATGCATAACTATCTAAATGCCCTATAAATACACTGATTTTTCGCCAATTATCGATCTCAGCAACAGCAGCTGAGCTCCGTATTTAATGATGATCGTGTCGTCCATCGGTGAATCCCGGGCAGTATACGGTACATTATCTAGCTCTCTCAACGGTAGTTTGAGGACCTTCATATGTACACTGTATGTACTGTACGTGAACGATCATCCGTGTACCATATCCACCCATGATCATAATCCGGTACACTTACGGTAAAGCTCAATTCGATGCATAAACTTCTTCCGGTTTTTCTTTCAAGGTTTAACGCAACTGAAACATGAAGGTCTTGCTTGCACAAGTTCTATTTTGGATGGGTATCCGGGTTCTCAGCTCGGCAAGCACGACAAAGTTAAAGGTCACTATTCGCTCCGGCGGGGCCACAATCCCAGCGAATGTTTACAAGGTAAGTAAGTCGTCATCAGGAGGATCATTTCTGTGTCCCGGCTCTGGAGCAAAATTTAGTAACGGCCCAAGTAAAATGAGACCATTGGAGTTTATGATATAAAAAATATTTAGTTCTACAGTTGACGAAAATAAAAGACAACATTTGAAATGAAGTGTGACATAATATGAAAAATAACCTTGGAAGGTTTATGTATTTGAACGGTACCAAAATGCACAGCTCTACAGTACTCACTACTCACTTTAGAGAAGCTGTCAGATTTCAACGGTATTTTTCGATAGGTGTGGAAGCCGGTATACCAGGCCTTTCGCTCTCAATACTCAGACGTTGACCTCAAATTCGAGCCAGTCGGCCCCGATGTCGGTATGCGGAAATTCCTAACAGGAGAGTACCAGTACGCTGCTTTGAACGATGATCTCAGCGCCGAGCAATACGCCAACTACTCCGACTTCCAACTTTTTCCAACATTTGCACTGTATGTAATCCCACTATAACTGTGAGGTTAGCGTTTTAAAGCTGCAGCTGACTCAACGCAAAAATACTTTCAAAATATATATTTGGGGTTTGCGTATAGGCCAGTTTCTATTGTCTACAATGTGCCCGAAATATCACAGAATGCTGATGTTGCCGGAACAGGAGCGCCCGGGCGATCATATAACAATCTTAACTTGACCAGAGAAACTTTGATCGGAATATTTAACGGAACTATCAAGTACTGGAACGATTCCTTGCTGGTTGCCGACAACCTCGGTTTGGCAGAGGTGTCGCAGAGAATAATGGTCGTGGTCCGGAAAGACAATGCTGGGACGACGAGCATTTTTACGCGAGCTCTAGCTGCCATGTCCGCTGACTGGAGAGAGAATAAGTTTCTTCCATTTCAAGATGGTAACCTGCCAGTCATTTTGCTAGCGTCCATGCCATTCTGGCTGTCTGTCTTCATGGATGCACATCTGCCCGTCTATGTGCCTGTTTGTCTGTCTGTATGCCTGTCTGCATCTTTTACTGTAATTATACATCGCTTGATCCTTAGGCTGCACAAAGACCGATGTTCCAAGAAAATGGAGCCCCGCGATGCGCGTTGCTTGTGTCACTCAGAATCTCGGTCAGGCTTTTTTTGTCCTCAACACCCGTTACACCATCGGTTACGTCGGTTCATCCGAAGCGAGGGACGCTCAAATCCCCGATGCCCGTCTTCTAAACCAAGGAAATAGCTGGGTGCGACCAAGCGTAGAAACCATTCAAGCCGCCATGGATAACGCTTCGACCGATTTGGGGCCTCGCTTAACCGGATCGCTCGTTAACGCAGCGGGGACTTATTCCTACCCCATCGCCGGCTATACCTACATTTTGATGCGGAAGACTACCATGAAAAACTGTACGGAAGCAATGGAACTGTACCGAATGTTCAATTATCTCCTGGAGAACGATTTCGCTCAGAGCGTCGTGTCTGACTCGATCAACGCCCCATTAAGGTGAGGACGTCTATAGCTGAAATGCTTTGAATTATATTTCCGGGCCGCCATTTTAAAAGAGCTTATGTTATAGTCTCAAGATATTGTGTAAAAAATGAAGCTGTTGATAAGATAGGAATCAACTATCAAAACTAATTAGTCAATTATTTTTTATAGCTAAAGTACGGTAAAACTAAAGTATTGTCTGATCAGAATGGACTAATAATTTTAAGGTCGAAGCTGCGGGCACGGAGGTTTACGGGTGTTTTCTGGGGGCTCGGACTCTTCGCTCGGGCTTTTATGAGGGAACGGGTTTTCGAACGGGTATTTTCTGCGGACACGGGAGTTTTGTTCAGATTTTTGTCATCTTGCGACGCTTTAAAAGAGTTGAGGTGATCAAGGCCGTTAGTAGACTTGTCAGTACTCAGTACCGTTGACTTTTCCATATAACTTCCATGCCGAAGTGCGATTACCCTAACATAGGGGTATTTAATTCTAGTAGTAACGAAAGACATTTTTTTTCGTTAGCAGCCTTCGAAAAGGTTAGCAGAACTGACGGTCAAACGCATCTGCAAAATGCTTCTACATTTTTTCTGGACAAACGGTTTGATGCTACAGGATTTTGCTATACATGTGAACACAAACTTTTAACCACCAGAAAGCCCCAGCTGCACTTTTAAGTATTTAATTCCCGAACAGAAATGACATGATTTTAGTGTTGTCGCTTTGCCTAACATCCCAATCAATCATTCTAATTGTTGCGTGGTGTTACAACTCCGGTTCTGGAATTTTATTTAATGGGAACCAATTTAACGTCACACAGCTCGTGCGCTGTCGCTATCTATCGAGGAAATACAGTATTTTCAATTGCTAAATCAGTTTTGCATAATTCTCAATCTCTGACTCAAGAAATCACTTAGTCCGATCGTTTCCAAATGGTAATTGAATTGAAAAGGTATCTGAATGATTCGTTTGCTAATCCGGATAGACGTTGCGTCCCAACCGAGACATACATATCGGCCTTACCATTACCCGGAAATCACACTAAAACACTAAGGACTCCCCACAAACTGTGCGTGCGAATTAACAAATTCATACCTATGCGAAAGCGTTTTCTTTTTCAGCAATTCTATTTTTGTCACTTTATCCACATAAAAACACTTGACCCCTCGGTTCATGTAAAAGAGCGTCATTTTCTCCTGCTCTTTTCACACACAGCGACGTCGTATTGAAGCAAGTGAAGGAACATGCCCTGGAGGAGATGAAGTGTGAGGGGTTAAGTGTGTCGGAACTGGTGGCCGTGGCCACATCCATCGAAGACGGCTCGTACGACGCGTGGAAACTGCCGGTGATCATTGTCTGTGCCCTGCTTGGCGCAGCCCTCATCATGCTCTGCTTCTTCTACCTCTACATCAAGTACACTCAAAACCGCAGCGCCATCCGGAACACCTTCGTTATCGGGCTCAACATCGTCGAGACGGTGACCAAATCGATCGGCTCGTTGCCGACGGTGAGCATGACGTCCTCTAACAACTCTAAGACCAACACCCACGACACCATGGAATGGGCCGCCGGGATGGGCGTGGGTGTCATTAAGGTGACAGGGGGTGAGCAGTTTTTGGTGAGGAGACTGTGTCTGCATCTGCTGCCGGAGACGATGCAGTGGTCCACCAAGGTGATGTTGGTCAGGCTGAAGGACAAACTCAGTCATGCCAATGTGATGAAGTTGATTGGGGTGTCCTTTCATGATGGTAAATGGAAGTTGATTAACAGCTGTCCGAGTAAGGGTAGACTGCAGGATATCTTACACGCGGGCAAGTATCATTTGGATGCCGTTTTCCGGTACTCTATTTTGAGCGACATCACCGAGGGGATGATTTTTTTGCATAAGAATGGGATTGTTCATGGGCAGTTGACGTCAAATAGTTGCTACATCGATGCGAGATGGACGGTGGTTGTCGGAGACTGGGAGCAGTTTGTCTTGCATCGAGCGCAGAAAGTTCAATTTTTTGCTTTTGAGAACCTCTACGCCGAGGCTAATGCTGGTGAGTACATTGAGTTCTATTGTGCCCTGTCCGTGTGTGTGCGTCTTCCTTGTCTGTGTCTGTGTTTGTGCCTGTCCATGTCTCTATATCTGTGTCTGTGTCTGCGACCGTGTCTGTGTCTGTGTCTGTGCCATGCCTGTACTTGTCTCTGTGTCGGTGTCGGTGTTTTTATCTGTCTGTAGCTGTGACTCTACTATACGTCTGGAATGTCATCTCTGGTTTCAGAGCAACTCCATGAACCAGACATGGCCAACTTCGCAGAGTACCTAAAAAGTCTCTACTGGAGTGCACCGGAAGCCATCACCCGCGATGCAAGTGAAATCTTCATCGTATCCAATCCGGACAAACCAGCTGACGTTTACAGCTATGGAATAATTGCCTTCGAGGTCTTCACAGACATGCTACCTTACGAAGAGGCCATGGAATACCAGGCCACCAGTGGCCCCATCCATATTATAACGGCAATTAAAATGGATAACCTCCGTCCCAAAATACCACCCGACGCGATAATGAACTACAGCCATGTCACCAATTTGATCACGTCTGCTTGGCATCGAGACCCACACCAAAGACCCACCTTCATGGACATTCAGAAGCTAGTCAGAGTGGCCAATCCGAAGCATCGGAGTATCATTGACTCTATGATGCAGGCTCTGGAGCTATACGCTCTCAGTTTGGAGGAGAAGGTCGCGGAGCGGACGAGGGAACTGGAAAAACTAACCAAGAATATGGAGTCGCTCTTGCACAGCATGCTTCCTCCTTCGATCGCCGATAAGCTCTCTAAAGGATTGACCGTGGAGCCAGAATTTTACGACTCGAGCACAATCTTCTTCTCGGACATTGTCGGTTTCACTACCCTTGCGGCTGCCTCATCTCCCATCGATATTGTCACCTTATTGAATGACCTTTACTCAGGTAAGACTTTTGCTTTTATGTCGCAACCTTTTTTGGTGTGAGAAAGGTGTTGATCGTTGCAGCATTCGACGGAGTGATCCAACGATTCGATGTGTATAAAGTTGAGACGATTGGAGATTCGTACATGTGCATTTCGGGTCTTCCAAATCGAAATGGAAGTGAGCATGCTAACCAGATTGCTTCCATGTCTTTGGACATGCTCTTCACCGTCACAACCATTCCTATTCGACATATGCCTGAAAGGAAACTCCAGATTAGAATTGGAGCTCACACGGGAGCAGTCGTGGCAGGGGTTGTCGGAATTACCATGCCTCGGTATTGCCTTTTCGGGGACACTGGTATGGTCTTACCTGTGGTATTCCGGATGGGCCTTTATAAGCCATTGCGTGGATATTTGCAGTGAATACAGCATCAAGAATGGAAAGCTCATCCCTTCCGATGCGTATCCAAATCTCGGAGGCCACGAGATTTCTTCTGGATAACCTCAAAATATACACAATAGTTTCTCGTGGAGAATTTGCAATTAAGGTAAAAGCAAACGCACAGTCTTTCAACTTATCATTAAAAAATCTTCGTATGTTAATGTGATTTTATCCTTGTTTTTGATGTTAGGGAAAGGGCATCATGAAGACATATTGGCTGATTGGAAAAGAAAGCTACTCTAATCCCTTGCCATCGTTCAGTGTCGCCGATGAGGATAAGCTCATCAAATTACTGGATGAATCTCAAATCAAATAAACTATCATTCTTTCAAGTATTTACATAGTTCTGTTAAACAGCATTTACAGAAAATATACATAGAATGCATGGCGATTTTTCTGGGAAACCTTTCACTCGCGATCCGGAGATTTTAAGCAAACCTATTCGGAGTATCCTTTAAGTACGCCGGTGGTAAACGGCATGGCGTGATCCGGCGGGTCGTTTTTTCATGGGGTAATAATAAAAGGCATTTCCGACGAGATGAAAAAGTTCCGCGACATAACGGGACTGATGAGAGCTGAGATGGAGCGAAACAGTTGGTCTAAATTTCCAACTTCAAAAGGGGACTTAGCAATTAGCGGTTCAGCTGAGTATCACCTGAGAGAAGATTTGTGCAGTTTCCCCGAGGCTGAACGCCTGCCGTAAGCATGACTGATGCAGGAAAATGCGCTAAATAAAACACTCGACTTTTGATTGCTTAATCGCCACTTACCTTACGTCATCGGCCGTTGGTTTTAATGTTTGTTGTGGTTTATGCTGTCCCCTTCTTCATCATTTGAACCATTTTACAGCTTTCGGTAATTGTTTTAAATAATATTTCGTTTATCATCTGATCCCTCCCGAGGGAGATTCAGTTCATGTAGTAGTGTAACTATAGTAAGACGTTCTACATGTACTAGCCTTCGCCGTTGCGGTTGTTTTGCTTTTGTTTTTCTGTCTGGGGGAAGGAAAACATGGATAATCGCGCCTCCAAATCGGGTGTCGGCGATGCGGACTACCGGAAGACCCTTTTCGGCACCACAAACTCCACGGCAGTTGGGAATAAAAAGTACGAAAAACTGCGCCATGACGAGGAGGAAGGCGAGGCCTTTTTGAGTGATACCATTCAGCAGCAGCAGCGTGTGATTCAACTGCAGGTGGGTGCTTGATTGACTGATTGTAATGGGCTTTTTCCGTGTATTTCTCACTCCATTGATTGGTTGATTTTAGCTACGGTTCTTTGGTTCGCTAAATTTCTCTTAATAAATGAAATGCATTTGTTAAATGGTTTGAAGTCACCCTAACTATCACCTAATTTTCCAATTTTTACCCCAATAAAATTCTTAGTTTCTCTGTTGAGCAGATGAAAATGAGGTAATGATAAGTTCCGGGTAACAATAAACTACTACATTAAGAAGTTGTCACTATGAAGAGGTATATCTTTGCGTAGCAGCATACCAGTAGTAAAATTTGACTATCGATTATCGATTATTTATCGATAGGAAAATTATATTTTGATTTTAAAGGAAAACGGCGTGGAATGTTATATATATGGTACTAGTAGTATTAAAAAACTTGAGTTTTATTTTTATATGATCCAATACTAAAATAGATAACTAGTATTTTTAGAAGTGAAATGTAATTATCTGCAGGATAATACGCTGGACAAGATTGGAACGAGTGTAGGAACCCTCAAGGAGATGAGCCAGAAGATTGGGTCGGAGATTACGGAACATATGGTGATTATGGACGACCTCGGCAACTCGATGGAGAAAACCGACACAACCATGAGCTATGTGATGAAGAAGTTGAATAAAGTCTCCCGGATGGCGGACGACCGGACGCAGTGGACGGTCTTGATTGTCCTCGTCATCATTTTATTTATAGTTATCCTCCTCTTTTTCGTGCTCTGAATTTCTCTTCTTCTTTTTAACTAACTCCTTTCTAGTCCCACACACCACGGACTATTTTAACACTTGTCTGACAGTTGTTCTTAAACTCCAGACAGACAAGTTGGGCGTTCTTCTCTTTTTATTTAATCGCACTTTTTTTCATGAATATCAATTCGACCTAGTCCAAGGTGTCGACTTCTATTCTTCTGTCCCATAGCCGATTAAGCAGACCTTTTATCTAATATTAACACAAAGTAAATTACGTTAAAATATTTGGCAGGTCAATATTAATTTGGGGGGATGAATTCCGCGTTTTCAAAATTTTCCTCTATCGAAGCTAATTCAAACTGCCAGGACAAGGAAAGCTTTGTAAAACTCGAATCTTGCATTTACGAGAAAAGAGTTTCCGAGGACCAACCGTAAACTCCGTTTTTCTTGCGTGCAAGCGAATTTGCCCTCGGGGGACCCAAAGGCAGCAAACATTCTAATCGAGTGTGAAATTGTTTGCCAGAGATGTCCATTTTAATCTGCTCGAAAAAACTACTCGAGGAAAAACATTTATTCTTTTCCTAACGGGAAAGAAGAAAGAGTGAGACAAAAGAGACTTTAACCGCGTTCGGAATCAGTGGCTTCCGCTTCTTGCGTCTTGCCGCCCAGCTCGAATCGCACAAAATCCAACACCTCCATATTGTTCTGCTCCAGGACGTCCCTGACTGTCATGGTAGGTTCCGTCAAGAACTCCTGGTAGATGAGGCGACTTTCATCGTCCGCCGCTACCGGCACAACTTCCTCAACCGGCTCGTCATTCTCGCCTTCACCGCGAGTGTCCACAACGGCCTCTTTCCTGACCGGTACTATCACCTCCGGGACGTCGTCGTCCATCTTGCCGATACTCTCAGGATTCATTCCGACAATGTGTTGGCACAACTGCCGGCCAATGTCCTCGGAAGAGAGCAGACCTGCCTGTTCAGCCACTTGCTCTGTAGCAGTGTTTGTCTTTGAGGAGGGCGGTGACTGTCGGTAGATGACCAGCGCTCCGTACCGTCCGAGGTAACAGCATTTGGAGGTGGGCAGGCTGTCGGAGGCATGGGCGTAGCCGCTAATCTGCGCAACCACAACAAATTACAAAAGTAGTCCTATTGATCAAATCAAAATAAAATTGAAATAATCTGTCAAATTATTGGGACAAAGCGTTTAAATTCGTTTAACCGTTTAAACGGGTAGGATAGTAGTGCAATGTTGAGTTTGTGGCAAAGTTGTCGAACGCGACTTGCCAATAAATATTTTCCGCAGACAAAAAAAGAACCTTCTCTCTACGATGAGGTTATCAAATCGTATTGAGACTCTCGCCCGGATTTGGTCAAGAAAGTCCAGCATGAAAAAGTTTTTAGCAGATAGAGGGGGTCGGCTCGAGCTGACGTCAGTGCCTGAGGAACAAGGGGGGGGTCTAGGAATTTCTGACGAGCTCTGACGGAAGGGAGGGGGGGAGTAAGATTGCCTAATATCAGGGGCTGACGTCATTGTTGAACGCTCCCTTACCTTGCATTCTTTCGAGTTGATCTTGACCAACAAGGCGCGTCGCAGTACAATATTTTCGCCGAGCGTTCCAATAGACAGTGCCGTCAGGTCTCCCAGCGTTTTGTCGTGAGATGACTTGAAACTGGCGAGGAGTTCCGGCGTTATTGACCACTGTCAAAGTAACAAAAAGATGTATCAGCAACAGCAAGCGTATGTTATGTTCATCAGGTTCATCCATTCATAACCGATAATTGTCAATCCGACTACGTAAATGATTGATTGATTGTATGCTCCTGCGAACGTTGCAACGACGTGGCTGGATCATTTCAAAAGCATCCTCTCCCCTCTAGTTGATCGACACAATAAACAGTGGATGGCTTCGGGCACCATAAAACGGCCAGACCGGCTTGGACTTGCCTTGTGGTAAGAGGCGCCATCAACAGCCTTCAACTGCAATTCCCGCGAGCACGCTTCCGCCACCGTATTGACCAGTTCGTGGAACTTGGCGTTACGCGCCACAAAGTCAGTTTCACAGTTAACCTCCAAAAGTACTGCGGTGCCGTCTTCGGGGCTGTAACGCACCCCAATCAGGCCTTGGGAGACGACGCGGTCCTGAAGCATAAATCCCCAATCAATCAATCGACCGACCAGCCGTCATGCAATTACAAAGGCTGATGTAATGTGAGTGTACTGACAAGCGACAATTATAACATCAACATACAAGAATCAGGGAGTGACAATATGTAAATTAATTAACTTTATCATTATAAGATAAAAGGGAATACAAAATAAGAGCAAATTTGCAGACTCAAACTGCAGTTAAAACGAAAGAAAATTAATGTTAAGCGCGAATCAAAAGTTCAATCAAGCAAAAGAAAAGACAGTCGGCTTTCGCGCCAATCAATTCATCAATCAACCTGAAAGAGCAATACCGCACTTCACCTGCAATTTAGTCGCCTTGGCCCAGCCTTCCTTTTGCGCCTGATCCCGGAGCCATTTCTCCGCGCTCGCTAGGTCATCACCGAATTGATCGAGGGCTTTTTTGCAGTTAGAGAATGTGTAGCCAGTCTTCTTGCGGAGCGTAGCTAGGGCGGTCTTGTTGACGGCCTGCGTCGCCGTGGTGGAAAAGAGCCGCTGTTGCAGTAAAGTTTGCGTTCCACGCGCTAACAACACACATATCCGCATGGTGAGTCTCCCTAGGTTATTCTATGCAAACCAAAAAATTCCTAGTTTATTTCCAACAAGTGGTGGAAAAAGAAGAGACTACTTTTCGAGCTACAGCAACTAATTCGAAATTATCCTTTTTTTGCACTAGTACTTGGTTCACACTAGGTTCGCGCAACGAACGATATGCTAGGAGTATATGTCAGCGTTCGTTCGTTCGTCCGTCCGTTCAACCGTTGCTTGGTCCTTTCAACCAGTCAGTAGTGTGCCACGGTGGTTGCAAGAATTACGTGAAGGGGTGGGGCAGGAATTTTGGAGAAGTCAACTGTGTTAAACTGACACTTTCAAAAAAATTTATTGCAACCTTTTCAAAAACGATTGAAAAAAATGGGGGTCCCGGCCGGCAAAGGGGGAGGGCAAGAAGGCCCCAAAGGGGGGGGAAAGGGGCAGCTGCTCCCTCTTTTGCTGGTTGGAACACAACTGGCCAGGGGGGGGGCAGGTTTTTGCCCAAATTCCAATGTACCCCTACCCACTGTTATCCTCATTTCCGTTTTTCCCTAAAACGCAGGCACGATATATTTTGTCCTGAAAACGCTATGTTTATGTACCACCCTCTTACCCTTTTTGTTTTTCTCTCCCCCTCCTTCCCCCTTTAGGCAAGTGGAAATAGGCTTCTCCCTTCTGCCCTCCCCCCTTCTGCCGGGGTAAAAAAGACCTACAATGAAATAAAGGGATGTGAAGATGAGAAGGGAGTACTTCGAATTTTAGGCAAAAATCCTGCCCTCTTTTGACTTTTGAGCGACCCGAGCACATCATTGCGTACAACTTCGTTCGTTCGTTCGATGTTTTATGTTCGACCCGACGAGAACAGTGACTTCTCCAGCCAGCGTAAAATCCGTTGGCCAGTTATCCCGTGACAAGCGTTGACCACGCAGTGGATCTTCCACTTGTTTATTTACCATGTAATAGCCTAATACATGCAAGCATCAACGTGTGGTATTGACTATTACGGAATATCATGGCGAACTTTGATCACATTTAATGGGACCTTTTACCTCTTTTTATGTTAGATAGCGCGTCAGTCCGATCGTAAAGGTGCTGGTCCCGGTGAATAAGCTAAATCCCGGCCTCAGAATCAACTAGTTGAATAGTTTGTAGAATCGTGACCATACACTTAAAGCAAGCGATGTAAATTGACCCATCCTATTCGGGTCGAAATTAGGAAAATGACCTGGCGAAATGCCGCAAAATGCTGGAGAATAATCGTCTTCTTTTTGGCTCCCATCATTTGCTTGCCAATTCCACTTGTCAGCGGCACCAAGGTAAGTACATGCATTTTTCCAGTGTGGGTAATATGCACTATGTGACTATGCGGACTACAATATCTACACTAAAAACAGGTCGCGGGTGCAGCATATGTTCTCATAGTCAGTATCATCTACTTCATCACTATCCCCATTCCCTTATGGATGAGTATGTTGATCTGTTTGGTGCTCTATCCGCTCCTGGGAGTTCACACGGCTGAACAAGTTGCCCGTTGGAGTTTCAATGTAGGAAAGTTCAATTCAGTACTGTGCTTTAGAGACGTCACATCTTGATTTCTGTCTGACTGTCTGCCTGTGTGTCTGTCTGTGTGTCTGTATGTCTGTATGTCTGCCTGTATGCCTGCCTGTCTTGTAGCATTTCATGCAGTTATTATATGTCACTACCGGCACGTACAGGACGCGATGTTGATGCTAATTGGAAACCTGATATTCGGCATGGCCATTGAAGGCTCCAATCTTCACATAAGAATGGCGCTAAAGACTCTACTACTTCTCGGACCAAGGCCAGAACGGTTAGTTTTTCCATCTTTGGGCAAGCGTCAAAATGAATGAAGGAATGTATTATTATGTTAGTAATACAAGGTTGATCATTTTTCAAAAATTACAGGTTATTGCTGGCATTTATTGCTGTCTCTTTTTTCTTATCAATGTGGATTGCCAACATAGGGGTGAGTTTGATACAGGACAAATTAGTTACGCATTTTCGAGAAATAAAATGTTTAGTGTATAGTATTACATTGTGAGCAGGTCGTTGTGATGATGCTTCCAATAGCATTTGCTATCAAAAAAGAGCTCGTTGCTGTCCAAGGGGAGGGAGGTGACAAGCACTTGACAGCTGCAGCTACGGACTCCTCGACTACCGGTCTGTTGTGTCGGATCGGTTGTACTACATTTTTGTCTTCCATCCCCAATTCCATGTGCAGAGGTGATCGTTTAAGTACAACCTTTGATGACTGTTGCTGTTCTGCTCCTTTCCAGTTATTGATGGTACAACTACTGGAATAGTTCTCGCTGTAGTCTATGGAGCCACAATTGGGGGTACCTTTTAAGCCTATAATCTTCCTGCGATACCGCTTTTTTCTTCATTTATTCACACCTATTTGGAACAGGAATGGCAACCATTGTAGGCTCACAGCCGACCCTCATGTTCAAGCTTCTCACAGACCAGTACGGGAGAGAATACTTTTAGCAGTGACGCATTCGTTTTTGTTTCATTTTCTAACTTTTGAAAAGGGTTTGTTGTACAATGTAATGTAGGATGTACGGGGACAGGACTAACATAAATTTCGGGTCCTTCATGGTCCTTTGCACTCCGATGGCTTTCTGTGCGACCGTCTTCACCTGGCTCTTTATGACCCTCATCTATGCCCCGGGATTCGTCAATCAGCTATGGAAGAAGAAGAAGCGGATCACTGTTAGTAATCAGCAAACGGATTCGGAGGACCGGTTGATGGAGTCACTTCGCGGACAGTATGAAAAGCTGGGAAGTCCTAGGTACGGTGCAGTCCGAATGAACAAATTTGTAATCGTATTAATGGGTTGCCAAACAAGATGTATTTTCAAAATACATCAGGAAAGATAACAAGATTTTCTGACACATGGATTGCTGCATACGGTAGTTTATTTCGACATCTAAATTAGGAAAAAAATGTACTTCAAGTTAAAAATTCCATTAAGCCGATTCTTATAGTCTGCAGATTCGGCAGATATTTTCTATAAATTGAAATTGACAGTAGATGGACTGATACAAACTAAAATTGGGGGAAAACAATTAATAGTAAGGCAAGAAATAATTCTCTCCTTATAGTTTTGGTGAAGGCTCGGTTATAGTCTTCTTCGTACTTCTGGTTTTGTTATGGTTTTTCCGAAGTCCCCCGGGTTTCGCCGGATGGGGAGTATTATTTCCGAAACGGTAAGAACCATATTTCCATATGACCCCTTAGTACAGTATGCCATTGAATTTGATATATAACCATTTCACTGATTACAGACATGTCTCAGACGCAACTGTAGTGATGGCGCTAAGCTTGGTCTTATTCATCTGGCCAACTGATTTGAAGATGATCTGGCGAGAAGGAAAAAATATCCCCGTCGTACAGTGGAGGCCCCATATGACTGAACGATTCCCTTGGGAGTTAATATTCTATACCATGGGAAGCAACGTTTTGGCGGCAGGAAGCGTGGTATGGTTATTGCGCCTGTGTGACCGTTTTTTTAGATTTACGAAAACCTCTGTAAGACTATAAGTAGTACGCGATCTTTACAGGCTGCAGGTTTAACAGACGCAATTGCTATTATGATCCAACCTCTGGACGCCATGCCACCCTGGGCACTTGTTATAGTCATCAGTCTTTTTATTACGACCATTACTGAATTTCTTGGAAATCAACTCATTGTTGTCGTTTCACTTCCTATACTAGGAAAATTGGTACGGTACATATAATGCAAATCTACCTATTAAGGGCGATACATAGATGGATAGACAGACCGACAGAGAGACAGGGACAGGGAGACAGACAAACAGGCAGATAAGCAGACAGACAGACAGACAGATAGAGCATAGAGACATACACACAGGCACATAGACACGCACAAATAATCAGTCTCCTTGGCGTATGTCAAAACCCGTAATTTTGCTTGCTTAGGCGGAAAGATCTCTCGTGAATCCCATCTATTACATGCTTCCGGCCGCGTTGTGTTCCGTTCTGGCATTCATGACACCGGTCTCATCCAATATAATGGCCCTCGTTCACGGGACCGGAATCGTATCCATTAGACAACTGTGCCGGACTGGGATAATACCGAAAGTCGTGTGCGTTTTCATTATCGTCTTTTTTATGAACACCGTCGGCCACTCAGTTTACGGGGTCCATACGTTTCCCGATTGGGCCGCGAATGCAACGGGTTCTATAAACCTGTGATGATTTAAACTTAAATATAGCGTTAATTTTTCCAGACTGGGGAAATATTTAGAAATAGCAGATTGTATGCGAATAAGTGAAGCTAGACGACTCTGAACAAAAACACCAAACGGTGGTTTTATGGTACATTTGTAATCGCACAGTGCACTGTCCGACGTTTCTCTATCTGGATTATCAGCAGTTTTACAATTGAAAATCAAAGTCTCTCAAGGAAAGGTCTTTATCAAATACCGTGCTTTAATAAGAGTCACTGCAAATTACGCTCATCAATAATTATTGGTAGCAAGACCCATGTTGAGGTCGTCGTGAACCAATGTGAGTATACATGTCCCAGTGTGCCTCTACAAGTGCAACCCGATTACAATACTGCAATTGCATGCGACGCTGATAAGTTTTATGATATACTTTAGCCGTTTTGCAAACTTTACAACCTACAGTATGTTCGGAATGCTCCACTTTGGAGTTATCAATACAGCAACCTCAGCAGCGAGGAAGTTTGGTTTAAAGCTTCGCGATGGTGTGGATTAACTTGCTGAAATCGTCATGGCGGTTTGCCGTGTTCTTTCTTACGCCGCTACTCGTCCTTCCACTACCGTTAATGGTAGGAACCAAGGTAAGGACCAAACGCGACATCTTCTCCGATCCGTCTAAAGGGAATAACTTAATTTGTGAAAACAATGTTGTAGGTAGCCGGAACCGGTTATGTTTTACTGGTCAACATTGTTTACTACATCACCTTACCCATACCATTATGCATGGCCACCCTGCTTCCCATCGTACTCTTCCCTCTGCTGAATGTTCACCCAGCGCCACTGGTGGCAAGCTGGTGTTTCAACGTAATATTCTCCATCTCCGGGGACCACAAACCAATAATATTTAATATTAATATTTAATATAGATTACAATAATAATATTGAATATAGTAATACCAATATTAATATAGTAATATAGTAATACCAATATTAATATAGTAATATAGTAATATCGTAATATAGTAATACCAATATTAATATAGTAATTTAGTAATACAGTAATACCAATATTATTAATATTAAATATTAAATATTCTATTCTCTATATCCTTTTCTACTTCTATGCTGTTGCATTTGTTTGCATATTTTAGTTCACCTTGATACGGTAGTTTCAATCCAAAATTCAGTTTCTAATCAATTAGGAACGTAGGAATTAATTCAATATTTTTCCAAAAATTGTTAGATGGGCTTTGCAGGTTCGATATAGAATATGAGATACAAAATTACAGCTTCAACAAATAATCCTTCGCCTCTGCAAGTTAGAAAATAGTTCCTCTGATGCTAATTAATTTGCAAAATAATTTTAGATGGACAAAAAATGTTGTGTGATATTGTACTCCATTGTTACTGCAAATAAGTGGGCAAATGCACAGTAGCTGTCCGATGTCGATGCAGGACCCTACTCTGATGTTGATTGGTGGGATGATATTTGCGATGGCCATAGAAGGCGCCAAATTACACCTCCGGATCGCTCTGAAATGCCTGCTGCTACTAGGCCCGCGGCCTGAACGCTTGCTGTTAGCCTTCATTACTACCTCCTTCCTCCTGTCAATGTGGATTGCCAACATCAGCGTGGTGGTCATGCTGCTTCCGATCATTACTGCCATCCAAACAGAACTCCTTTCCAACGAGCTCTCAAGTGCTGCTACCACAATTGAAGATAAACCCGATGATAACAAACGTTTTCCCAATAAAGGTTCTCCATCTTCATTAATCCTTATCTTTTTAAAATGCTACAAGGCTAAAGAACATTGCTCTATATGAGTCATTTATCAGACAGAAGCGAAAGCAAGCTGGACGGTATATTTTTATTCCCAGTGAAGCACATGACCGCAGGAATGGTATTAGCGGCGGTTTTTGGCAGCACGATGGGTGGCATGACAACTTTGGTCGGATCCCATCCACCGATAGTCTTCAAGCTTGTAATGGACCAGTAGGTGCTGTGAATTCTGTTCTGATCTGGCATCCTGACAAGTGTTATACAGTAATATGAAAATTTATATTCGTTGGTTACTAACTGTAGGCTATACGGAGAGGCAGCTAACGTCAACTTTGCAACCTACCTCATGGTTTGCGCACCGCTGGCGGTCTCTTCGGCGGCCATCACCTGGCTCCTCATGACGGTGATCTATGCACCTGGATATATTTCTCATTTTTGGCAGCGGAGAACCGTCAGTCAAAATGAACGTCGCTACGAAGACAACCTGATGGAAAGCTTCAAAAAGCAATATGATCAACTCGGCGCCATAAAGTATGTTCTCTCTCTCACAATGATCCGGTAGACGCGGGAATAAAGTGATTCCCGGGGGGATTCATAGAAACTTTGGCCACTTCGTACACTCAGATGCTGCATGAAATTAGACATAGATAATACGCAGACATCAGCAACAACAGATACAGACAAAGATTGTCGAGAAGAGACAGAACAGAGGGTACAGATATAATGACTCAAACGCAGACACAGGCGCAGACACAGGCACAGACACAGACATAGACACAGATACGTACGCAGACAAAGACACATAACATGGTATCACATTGTACAATAGAAACTTAAAAAATCTTCTTTTACAGCTTCGGTGAAGGGTCCGTAATGTTCTTCTTTTGCATTCTGGTTTCACTCTGGTTCTTCCGCAGTCCACCAGGCTTTATCGGTTGGGGCAGCCTTTTTGCAACCGGGTAATCAGCGAATGTTGAAATGCTTACGCAGCACCTTCACAAAAATAATTAATAAATGTATCAAGCTTACAAGCATAACGTCGTCACTGTCCTCTTCCCAGTTTACAGCTATGTCACCGACGGGACCGTCGCAATGACCGTGTCCCTAATCCTCTTCATTTGGCCCACTGACATCAAACTACTGTGGCGAGAAGGGGAAAATATCCCGCTCGTCCAGTGGCGGCCCCACATGACAGAACGGTTTCCCTGGCAGTTGGTCTTCCTTACCATGGGTACCAACGTCTTGGCTGCAGGATCCGAGGTAGGAGGAATAATTCTAGGCTGTCTAAGAGTTCTCTTCACACATAATTACATGACAGAGTTTACTGAAATTTCAAAAATGGACGTATTCAGGCAGGTGGTCTGGCAGACTGGATTGCGGAAGTGATTCAAGTCTTGGAGGTGATCCCCCCGTGGGTGATGATGATTCTCATCAGCATTTTCCTCTCGATAATAACCGAATTCATTGGGAACTCCCTCATCGTCATGGTATTCCTACCGATTCTAGCTAAATTTGTAAGTCATGCGCGTCATTTCCTATGCATAAAAAAGTTCCCAACAGCACAACGGAAACCACTTGATTTAATTTTGCGCAGGCGGAGCGATCTCTAGTGAATCCCATCTACTATATGCTCCCAGCCACCACATGTTCCATGCTGTCCTTCATGACCCCGGTCGCATCCCCGCTAACTGCGCTTGTCCACTCAACCGGATTAGTCACTACGCGCCAAATGGTCCTGACGGGCGCGGTGCCAAAATTCATTTGCCTTCTCTTGACTTTACTGTTTGTAAACACACTGGGAGATGTAGTCTTCCAGGTGCGATCGTTCCCCGTCTGGGCAGCAGCCAACAAAACAGTCCTAAAGCTGTAGTCGAAAGCACGGGCTTTTCTAGACATTTAACTACAAACATTTTCACGCATACACAAACGAAGTAGGCGAACAAACAGACAGACAGTGAGAAGACAGACAGAGAGACAGAGAGACAGGCAGACAAACATGGGCAGCCGAGGGTTATTAGTAGGAGATTATTAGACGTGATTCATGACCTACTTTGGCTGTGTACCTCTATCTGCGCCGTTTAACTGCTTGCAGAAACTAAAGCATGCCAGCCGCACTGCGATGCCGCCTCGCCGCTTTAAAAACTGCGAATTTTTTACCCCCACCGTGTCACTCCGCTTTTGGTGAGAACTTTATATTTTCGTCCATTATTATTATCTTGTTTATTTGGATGTGGATATCGTTTATTGTTGCTTAATCAGAATTCTTTATCACTCACTGTTATTACAGATCTATATTCTTATGTTTCTACAGTAATTAGAAACAAATTAATTTGCCGCGCCGCTCGCAAATATCGGGCGGTGCTGCCGCTTGCCGCGTGAAATTTAATTCTGTGAATGCCGCCTGATGCCGCTTAACATATGAGACTATTTTTCCGCTGCAGTATCTTAAAAGTCACGCGGTGTCATGCTTCAGCAGTAACACAGACATCCATTTCATCAATGCGAAACATAAATAGTTCATTTACAGCTAACTTAATGTAATAAAGAGCCTTCATACACTTGGCCTTTGCGTAATTGGACTCCTTATTCAAAATTGCGACCACAAAACGCAATCGTGGTACTTCAAGATCCCAGACGTTTGTGCCTGTATTGAAATTACGGGTAATGAAGTAACCGCGTGATTAAACCCAAGTAGGTGTGAGGCGTAAGAGGGAAATCTTTACTGTGTGGATTTTCTAGTTCCTGTGTTTTGTCTGGCTTAGATTCAATAATCATTGCTTTTCGACTAAGAAATTATGCAACACTCTATTTTCGCGACTTTTTTCCATTTTCTCTTCATTTATGGTGGCCATATTTGTGCAGGAAAAAGTGTTGATGTCTTCACGATTTTACCGTATAACGTCGGCGTAAGTATGGACCTAGTACGGACGGGGGCAGCCTTCAACGTAGCCGCCAGGAGTCTCAATAAAAGGTTTCAAGGCCATCTTAACGTCAGTGTCACCCATCTCTACAACGTGTCACATCGGACTTGTGATGATGTCGCGTCCATGAGCGCTGTATTAATGGCAGAATATTTCTATCGTCACAAGTCGAAAGATACCTTTTATGCTATTGCTACTACGGGTAATAAAACTGAGAGCTATAATAGGTCTCATATTGACGCGGCGGTAGCCCACCTTAAAAATACTATTCCTTTCTCATAGCATAAGCAGTGATGCCGGAATTACAATTTCCTTCTTTCACTCGTTATCTCTTGGGTAGGTTGCGGGGATTCGACTGGTGTGGCGAGTTTAGCTCAAGGTGTGTACGTCTGTCGATCAGTCTGTTCATATTATTCACGTCTTTGTCCTCTCTTTGCATGTCTGTCTGCCTGCCGATCTGTCTGTCTGTATCTCTGTCTGTTTGTTTGTCTGTCTGTCTGCTTGTCTGTCTGTCTGTTTGTTTGTCTGTTTGTCTGTCTGTCTGTCTCTCTGTCTGTCTCTCTGTCTCTCTGTCTGTCTGTCTGTCTGTTTGTCTGTCTGTCTGTCTGACTGTTTGTAGACTGGTCTGTTAGTCTGCTTTCTATCCTGCTCATACGTTTTACTTTGTTTGCTCATGCGTCTGCTACCAGTCTATTT
This sequence comes from Hypsibius dujardini, assembly GCA_001579985.1. Classification (NCBI taxonomy): domain Eukaryota; kingdom Metazoa; phylum Tardigrada; class Eutardigrada; order Parachela; family Hypsibiidae; genus Hypsibius; species Hypsibius dujardini. Next base: position 80,032 of record LRSR01000649.1, read on the forward strand.
GATGTGTCTGCCATATCTTCAGTATGTCAGCTGTTGTGATTTTCGTGTTTTGATCTTCCTTCAGTTTTGTCTGTCGGTTTTTATTTTAGTTTGCCATATCTCCAAATTTTCTTCCTGTTTTTTTACAGGATTCGATTGGCCAATTTTCACAATGTAGGTAATCACAGAATTATTAATCTATGTTGAAGCCCTTTTTAATTAAGTGACGTTGAATCGATTTTTGTACAGCGGGTTTGCCAAATTGGAATCTGCAACGTCGAGTCGAGTGATTTCGTTGGGGGGTTCCTATGAAAGCCTCGCAGCCTCCATGTTCGAAATCTTGCACAGTTTCAAATGGTATCACGTAGCCATCGTGTTCGAACAGAAACCGGTGGTCAGTCCGTGGTACGAAAAGGTTGCTAACGCTGTATTGGACAACACAGTGGCAACCAGTTTGCCATTCGTTCTGGAGAAATATGACGTGAACGCTCGATCTAATCAGAGTTTGCGAGCCATGATGAGTTTGGCCAAACGGCGAAATCGAGGTACGAGATAGAAATGCTGCATTGAGGGTCGCCTAAAATACTAACAGCTGGGCTTGAAAGGCAGGCATCCAAACAAGCACACAGTAAGACAAATAGAGATAGGTAGGCAGATAATCAGACAGACAGACAGACAGATCGATAGACTGACAGACAGACTGACATCATTGGGATATATTCTATCAGCGGCTGAACAATGATTAAACGCATTAATGTCATTGATATACTCGTAGTTTTTCTTCTACTGACAACGGGTTTAACAGCACTGAACATTTTGGTAAGGATGAACTAACGCATGTTTCCAGAATGCGTGGCTGTGTGGCAGTTACATCTCGAGAATCTACTTACAGAATATGGCAGCCGAATCTGGAATGGCCCGCGGCAATTTCGTATGACACCTAAGTTGCAGTTTTTGAATTATCCCAACCGGTACTGAACAACCTCAACTCCATTCGTTGTGTTTCTTAGGTCTTCATAAATGTACAATCCTTTCAAAGCATGCAATACGGTTCACCTTTACAATTTTCTCATCCTTACAACGATGCCGTAAGCAAAGGATTCACGCGACGTTTGGTTCATGTCTCCCCCCATTAACTGTTCCGTATATGTGGTTGATGATGTCAATTTTTAAGAAGACCGCAACACCATAACAAAACTTGTTACATAATAATGCGATTCTACTTTATAGACAGAACAGGCATACCGGTCTCTGCTGTTTCTTGTCTGTCGGTCGGACGATGCCCTATTAACGGAGGAGAATGAAGCCATTGCAGATAATTCAAAGGATGTCTATAACTTCACGGACCAAGACAACGACCGCGTAATGGCAAAATATTCGATATTCTCCAATAATCGTTATATATCCTACTTTGATTATGTTTTTTTCTGGGTCACCCAACAGCCGCTGCAGTCCATGCAGGTGCAGTTCTGCTTCAACGCAATGGAAATTTTTGCCGTATTGGTCAACGAGACGGAAGGAGCAAGCTGCCGAGATAAGGGCAACGACGGCCTCAGTCTAGCTGGAAAAATGGCCAACAGAACATTCCATCTGGTCACCGGAGACTTCACCATCGATTCATTGCAAGCAAGGAACGCGGACTTGAGCATCTTTGGCTTCAACGTCACCACCAAGACTATGCAGGCAAGTGAAAAAAAACTTCTTATGTTTGCATTGTTTTACCTCATTGTTTCATGCTATTTCAGGTGGTAGGGTCGTTTTTCTGGTACCCCAAAGGTCACCTCGTATGGAGCCAAGACTTGCACATGGATTGGGCTACAGCAAACTCACAGCCACCGTTGGATGTGCCTGTCTGCGGTTTCTCCGGCCAGGAGGGAGAGTGCGCCACTAAAGGTTCGCCTTGCAAACGTGTGGTCAGAATGAAACCCCCAACTCGAAGGTCAAATGCTCGTACAATAATTATGATATCTGATGGGTACATAAATGTGGCATATATTATGAAACTGTTCTATACTAAATTTCTAATTCGATCGATTGGAGTTATGAATAAGCAAATATTATTTGAAAGGCTGAAAGTAAGACTAGTTGTTAGTAGAAAACTAATTGTTTGTATGAAAGGCTGCAAACGCCATTCTTCCTATTATTCTTCTTCACGGAAGCTGTACTCTTTTTTGATTCAAAAAATATAAGCTAAGAACTAGTTTTCATTTGCTGCCTGTATTTTTGTGAAAATTCCGAGTCGAGGCTGTAAATTAATATCGAATGCGCCGTATGCGCGAGTTGTGCAGACACGAAATCAGGGAATACAATTATGGAAGAGCCCCATCTGTACTCATCCTCACAGAAAATGATTTAATTGAAACCAGATTGCATTTTGAGCACCATCCAATCTGAATAAAATTGAACGTGACGTTCGGATGAAATTGTTGACTGGAAGGGTGCAATAATAAACGAGGCATTTTCAAGGATCTGGATGGGCCGCCGAGTAAAAGCACTAGAACCCTTGCTTACAATACTTCATTACCGTATGTAGGTAGACCTGTACCGGTATGCATCTAGCAATCGAATTTTCTGAGCATTTTGGAATTGAATTCCCCATTTGTGTCCCGTGAAACGTTATCAGGCAACCATTCAAGTCACGTCGATAAAGATTCAACTCAAGCGTTTGCTTTGGCCTTGCATTGCAGCCATGTTTATAATCATCAGTGCCTTAGCTGCGTCGGTTGCCTCCGTTCTGATATTTCTAATCCTCGCCCTGCTACGTCGGTTCGTCTGCAAAAAATTCCCATACATTCCAGAAAGAAAACTAGCTCGTAAAAGAACCCAAGATATATCATCCCTTTGTTTGTAGATGGCATGGCGGTAACCAATGCGTCCCTTGTGTCTGGCTGAATACGGCAAGCTTGCAGAATATGACGGCTTTTTCGTCGGATGACATTGTTAAAAGGTCGTACGAGCATTACTCGGAAAGAGACTATCTGTCTCGAGTCTCGTTCAACGCAAAAATTTGATGACAGAACTTTAGACAAAATTTATCTCTATCCTAATCAAATATTGATTGTGATATTCATAGAGTGGGACAAGGTAAAATGGGTCGTTTTGGCAGGAAAAAAAGACTTCATTAAAAATATTTTATGTACGAGGTGATCGATTGGATATTGCCATCAAATTTTTTCCAAAACGGATTGGAAACTAAATTATAAATGTAATGAAAATTCTCCATAACTACATATGTAGTTCCATCCTACATTGCTCGACGGACACAATAAACAAGACACCATAAACTAACGGCCAAATTCAATGGTTGCTGGCTGCATCAACGTTCGCGCTGGTTGATCCATTCGCCGGCTCCTTCCGTGTTTCGCCAGTCGTTCGTGGAGCGACCTTCCTCAAGGGAACATGACTTGTCACCACTACGACAACTCTCTACGACAACACCTACAGAATTCACAGCCTCAATTTACATTAATAATCCAGTAGAATCCACGGGACCTTAAAAGACGATTGATACTGTAGACTTTGAATGTTAAACTATTTTTATAAATTCTATAAGTACATCTAGATAATCTAATATTCCATGGTTTATTATGTACGAGAACTCGACTGATAAGTCTAAATTACATACACATAAACATAAACCCATACATATATTCAATACAAACCACAAGCACATTCACTGGTTATAGTAAATAAAATGACAACAATTGAGTTTACAGGATCCACTAAGAACATTTACTCAACTTTGTATAGCTCTCAAAATTTTACAATTGCTAAAAACCCTTAAGTTCTTTCAAAAGCAGATGTCTATGTGAGCTGACTTTCATAAAAATTTGAGTTTTAAAAAGTGCAATGAAAATTATTAGCCTCAACGCTTGTTTTGTGAAGTGGGGAATTTTTAGCCCGCTTTAGATCGCTTCTTCACGGAATCATCGGTTTTTTATAAAACAATTTGCTGCCCGACCAGTTAGTTGTCCCATATATATTCTGGATCCACTAAATGTGACAACTCTCCTGTTCACTTCCGGCTTTGACCGAAAGAAGCAAGCTTTCATTTCTACTGATACGCTACATTTGCTTGCTTGATGAGTTGGCTTTGCGTTCTCAGCTTGTGAGATAGCAAAACGTCATACCCATTCAATCAACAATCAATCTACACAATAATCAGAAAGAACGATTTTCATTCGGCGAACCCCAGAATCTCCCCATCAAAAGTCATCATAATTTATTGGTTTGCAACATGACCTGAACTCTTTTCAGCGTAGTTTTGTTAATTGTGAACACTGAGACCAATACACGGGGTTTCTACCGTAACTCCTCAAAGGTGAGTAAATGTTCGTGGTGAACCTTGCAATTTTATGTAAAAGTGAGACGGACTAACCGGATTAACAGCAGTAGATACGTAGAACAGCGCTTTGAACGCCAGCTGCATCATCGGGTCAGCAAAATAGACATGGGGGAAAAAATTGGGCAGCGGTGGGAGTGCCGAAATTAGCCACGCAGAACCAGAGAAAACACGCGAACAGCATTCTCGCTGCTTTGAAGCATTTCCTCATCGCGCCTCGCTTCACCGCATCGCCCACTCTTCTTCTCAATGCCATTTTCGACTGTACCAACACAGAAACGTACCCAACACCCGAGATCAAGCAGGGCAGATAGAATCTAACGATGTCAAAGTATAATTCTTGGCCGCTAATGAAGCCCGGTACACAGCCCATCCAGTGTGGCACGGGATCATAGCGAAAGTTGGTCAACTCGCTGGCCGGGATGACATTCATCCCGACCGAGATGATCCAGGGTGTTATTACGGCCATGGTCAGCAGTCTTCGGGCCGTAAAGACTTTATAGCGATAGGGAAATATCGCGGCGATGAAGGGATTGCCGGCCAGAACGTCATGAGTCCAGTTTGCTGCCACAATGCAGAGGAATGCGACAGTGCCCCATCCGTGGCAGAGTTGGGCGGGGAAGGTGAGTCCGCCGAAAAGGCGACTAATGCCATGCCGGGTTGGATGGCTACCGAGCTGATGAGGTCCAGGAGGATGCAGTGTGCCAGTTAGAGCCAACTTGAGGACTTGCGGAGCGGACGGTACTTGAGGATGGCGGCTATCGTTACCTCATTTAGACCGTAACCCAAGAGGTTGCTCGCCATATACATGCTATAAGAATTTAGAATTTGGACATGCGGTACATGCATACAATGAAGAAGTACGAAGAATCGTACGGAATACATTGTGTGACCAAGTTGTACTGGCATTTACTGGACATAGCATCATCATATTGCAGTATCGTCCTGGTAATTGACATTAAGTATAATTCTACGGCATTTGTGGTGTAATGCTTTTGTGGTGCAGTAGATGGGGTTAGGGACAAAATGACGTCGGTTATCGGTTTATTTTCAAGTGCGGTTCATTTGATTCCTTCGTTCGACGTCTGTACTGTGAAATCAATGAAAGAGGGAGTATAGGACAGTTCGACCTTACCCCACACAATTGCAATAAGGTCGCAAGCACCTCGCCTGAGTATACCCTGCCTGCATCCTGCAGATTTCTGCTGTTAATTCATGATGCCGCTCCTGTGGTTTACTTCCGCTGGGAAGCACTCACTGTTCTACGAATTTGAAAAGCTACAAGTATATATCCGAGAAAATCCAAAACGGAAACTTTGACGTATTCAGCCACTCTGCAAGGAGCAATCAACAAGTGTAAACGCTAGTGTCTGTCGTCTGTTCTATTCGTATTGTTCTCTTTCTTTGAACTGGTCACGTGCTCTACAAAACAGCTCACCTTTGCGCGTTGTTATATACAATACATGCCAGTACGATGCGGGCGATTGGGACGAAATATGTAGGGCTTGTACTTTTATGACAAAGAAGATTTTCAAATTATCAATCTTAAAGTAATGGAATGAAAGACATTGGCCAACCCCGGTAAACGTAAACGCCGGCAAAAACGGTGAAGGGGAACGGGTGGGCTAAGGCTGCATGTTCCCTCCTGTCCCTTTCCTTATTCCTGTCCCTTTCCCCTGTTGCTTTTACGAGTCCTTTTGAGCTATCAAAACAAATGTAATCATTTTGGAAAGCCCAATTATTCTTCAGTCATTTAGTGCAAAACCCCAAAATTAGGATATTGATCGAATAAAAGGTTTGTCTATAACACTGGGCGGAAATAAAAAGTGGACATTTTGGTTTTTCGTTCAGGTTTGTCGGGCAACGTCCACCTGTTAGGGTTGAACTTTTTGTGATGAGGAAGCGTTGAGGATTCTAAAAAATCAATCCGCATTTCTAACCAAAAGCAATTGGTGAGCATCGGCAAATAGAAAAGAAGAGGAGACAATGGGAGAAGGGGAGGGCTTAGGCTACAAGTCCACCTCCCCTTCCCCTTTCCCCGATGTTTCTTTGAGTGATTATAACAAACTTGATAACTATGGAAAGCCCTTCTGTTTCCCAATTTCCAGGTATAAAACCCGACGTTTGGATATCAGTCGTATAAATGCTTTGACCAAAACTCAAGGAGTAAGCAAAAAAGGGGCGTTTTGTTTTTCCGCTTGAAACTCGTGCAGGTAGCGTCTAATACTTGGAGTTTTAATTTCTTGTGAGAAGGAAACGTAAAAGATTCTAAAAAATCAATCCTCAATTTATCAAGTTAGGGAACAACGGTCAACATCGAAAAAAACGTAAGTGGGAAGGGACAAGAAGGGAAAGGGAGGGCTTAGTCTACCAGTCTCTCTCCCCTTCCCCTTTTTGTTCCCTCCCACTTTCTGTTTTTTCGATGTTGACCGTTGGTCTTTGACTTGATAAATTGAAAATAATTTTTTTTAAATTCCTTTAAGTTTCATTTTTAGAAAAAAATTGAAACCCTAAATATTGGATCCTGCCCGTACGAGTGTTGAGAGAAAACAAGAAAACGCCCCCTTTTTTGTTGACCCCTTCAGTTTTAGTTACACCATTTACTTGACCGATGTCCAAACGTCGGGTTTTATATCTGCAGATTGAGGAACAGATGGGCTTGCCAAAATGATCAAGTTTGTTATAATCGCTCAAGCACGCGTAAAACCAAATATAACCACAAAGGGGGAGGGGAAGGGGAGGTGGAAATGTAACCCAAGCCACTGCGGCTTAGGCTGCAAGAGTACGCAATAATTGACGAGACGACTGGCGCTGGTTTGCTCTGCAGGGGTTTCAGGCCTCGGCGCGCCCATGATTACAGTACGATTACAGTAATGTAATGATACTTTTTTATTTTCCAGATTTTCCAATCTCGCGAACTGAAATTTGCCCTCCTCCGATCGGGATTTTAACTCACTGCTCATTTCTACGAGCGCATGCGCACTATCGGATCAGCAGTCGAGAATTGCAGCGAAATGATGGCACTCTTTAGTAGGAACCCTCTGTGCCAGGAATTCTTCCGAGGCTTCTCCGCTTCCCTTGCCCGAAACTCTGCCGCGCCACTCCCGTTCATCCGAAGCTTTCACACCACGCTACCTACAAATCGTGTCCAAGCGGGAAAGTATAGATCGACCCAATACAAGACACGCGGACTGACTTACGAGCAGTACTACAACCCCACTTTCATCGGTTTCGCCAAGGGATGGAATTCGTGGAATACCTCCAACCTGCGCTTCGCCAATACCGAACACCAAACTGCTCAAATCACCATCTACGATATGTTTATCCGGAAATTCATTGCAGGCACCTTTCATAACATGTTCGTCTCGGAGGTGATCATCAAACAGCGCCATAACGTCATTTACATTGCCGGTATCGTGCATCAGACTGTGCCGGCGAGGAAGATGTACTTTTTGATCGGGTATACAGAGGAGTTTTTGGGTTTCTTCCTAAAGTGCCCAGTTAAGATGGAATTGCAGAGTGTGAGCTCGAAGAAGGATAGTCTTTTTACGTATATTTGAGCCTTGATTGGCTGATTGGCGGCGGTTTTTGTTGCTCTAAATTTGCGTCGCTTGATTGGTTGATCAGTTGTTAATTGATTCGGAAGTGTTGCTCGCCTTCGACGAATAAACAGAGCAATCCGGACTCGAAAGTCTAGACCGCACCCTCCACTTCTGTAGAAATCAGGGCATTAAAAAATATGAAAAGAGCAAAATATCCGAATAGAGATACGATGAAGATTCACGGTGAAAGACAGTGATTCCTTGCTTCGTCCTAGTCGGTGGCAACTCGCAACAAGCAGCCATGGCGGGCCGTTTGGCTCACCTCTGCGTCTGAAAAATGCATTGGTTTTGTACTGTACGCTCCCGATCTCAAGGGTCGATTATGCCCCACCCCTGCTGATTCACATCAAGCTTCAGCAGATCGTTCAATTCCGTTCACTTATCCGTGACTGGCCCGTTGGTTTTTGCCTGACAGACTATGCTACCGTGCTTGATTGAAATGATGATTTCGGCTTCGATATTTTCAAGTCAAATGAAGTTTAAGTGAATCTGAATGAACAACCAAGCGAGCGACGGAACGTGTTTTCGGACCAGACTTAAAATCGACCTTTGAGATCGGGAGCGTACAGTATTGTGTGAGCTCACTGCTCATTTGAAGCAATTCGGCTGTCGAACGATGTGGATAATTTGTTCTAATTCATCAGGTTCGATAACTTTCTCGCTTGCGATGGTAGTCGAAACAGCCGTTGGACAAACAAAGAAGTGGCAGGAGCTAAATACAGGTAATCATTTCTACGTGAAGAGAACAAACACGAAAAAATCAAAATACACCGCAGCACGCGGCGGTATCACACACAATACGGTATTTCTGTTCTTGCTGACTGATTCGATACATGAAACGACAACTACGGATGCCAAATGGCTGCTAAGAATGCATCCAAAAAGGGTGTTGAGTCGAGACTCTCCCGACAGAATATAATCCAAAGAGGGTGACGAACGACACCAGACAGGTTTACTCCTTCCACTGGCCCTTCTCATAATCCCACTGACTGGCCAGTCCGTCGACCGCACCCACTCGCATGTCAATCATCTCTTTGAGCATTCGCAACCGGTGCTCGTCTGTGAAAGTCGCAGGCAGGGGCGGATAGACTGCGAGAAAAAACCCAACAGGTTAATTAAGATGCCAATATTTTTTCTCCCTCGGTGAGGGTGATAATAATGGAGAGTTTACCAGCTTTGATGCCCATGAAACCCCAGAGTGCGAGGGCGGTCCAGAACATCATGATGCCCCAGATACTCTTCCATTGGCCGGTGGGCGCCAACTGCTCGGAGAAAGTCTCACAGAAGCTGTAACGGTAGAGGTCCTTCTTCTCCTGGATAGAGAGGTTCTTCCAGTCACCCTTCTCCTTCTTCAACAGACTGGCGTCTACCGATTCAGGTCTTCGAAATCTGTGAGCCAGCATAGAGAGATCATAATGAAACTCCATTAGCAAAAATAATTTACATCAACTTTATTTACTTGTACCATTACTACTTTTAACTCTAACTTCAGCCATTTCCTAAACGCTCTATTTTAAAATGTTTACACCTCAATAAGTTTGTAGAATGATTCTTTGAAGTAGCACAGCAGTGAGGAATGGCACAACAAATTCGAGAAAACCCATGGGTTGGATCACTCAACAGAAGCAAATTTACTTCGTTAAACGAAAATACGAAAAAAAATATAAACGTTGTACCACAGCTGTCTTTCGAAGATCACAAAAGTCAAAAAAGGCAAGTATTCCATATTACTTATCAGCTAGTCAATCAGTCGGGTCGGGTCCTAAAACCACCAATCAATCAAAAATGGCCCAATCAACTAAAGATGCACAGAAACGACAACAAAATGGATATTTCTTCCATAGTCATGTGATACCTTCATTCAATATAGCAACAAAGAAAAAACGTACTTCTATAACCGATTCCTATAACATATGAATCAAATGAAGCGAAACATAACAGAAAACAGATAAGTGTATGCACCAGTTCACTAATCTCTCAATCAATCAATGCACTTTAGCAACCTATATCATTCTCGTTGATCAATCAATCGATCGTAGTATTCCATACCGAATCGCTGGATACGGCCAAACTATGCTGTCACCGTAGACCTCATCGCCGGCCCATCCGTATCCCACCACTTCACGTGTACCAATGGCGTATCGATAAGCCGGTTCACTGCTGTGCCCGTCGTGAATGTCATGGTGGCCGTGGCCAGCTGCGGCAACGGCGTGGGACGCCAAACGGGATGGGGTGGAAGACAGCAGCAGTGTCTGCTGGATCACCTTCGCCTTACTCGGGATACGGCAAAGCACAGACGCCATCGTTGGACACAGTTTCGGGCAGCCTGTAAAAATTTAAGAAAGGGAATTATTCCATAGGAAAAGGGATTTTTCGCGGAGGGGCGCAATCACTTGGTTCGAAAAAGATCTGAGACGGATCGGTGGTGACAAGCTGGAATCCGATCCGTTTCAAGACATTAAGCTCGATTCAGGAGTCGGGAAAAAATATTTCGTAACACTTTCAGCGAGAAAATTAAATATATTCCGATAACAAGCTTACCTTTAATAAGAGATTGTGCTAAAGCAATTATTCTCCCGTTGGGAATCGGTCCGAAACAACGGCAGCACACGGGAATTCGCTGCAAAAACGGCGAAAGTAAAAGGGGTCAGTGTGGATTTCGCTACAGCGCGTGTCAACTGTCATAAACCCATCAGCAAGGGAAGCTCCGCCTCTGTTTGGCCGGGTGAGGTGGCCCCCCTCGGGGTGAGGAGGGGTCTCTCACGTCTCTCACCACCACAACACCACGCGCCGCTAAGGGTCCAGCTGACTCGATCCTTTCTACCCCAGCTTTCAGTTCCACATTATTTGCTGTTCCATAATTTGCAGCTTCCAACATATTTTTTAATAACAACCACGTGTTCCAACTTCGATTTCATATTGGGATTGCTATTCCTATTTTCCGCAATGGAAAATCAGGAACCGATATTCTTCGTCGGTAAGCCGCTGTTTCGTGTGCAGGCTATGCTATCAATCAAAGGCGTAACGAACTTTTCGGGGGGGGGAGCAGTTTTTCTTATTTTACCGGCCTGAATTAATTAGCGGGGGGGGGGCATTTGCCCTAGTGCCCCCTTCCGTTACACCTCTGCTATCAATCAATCAATCAATCCATCATGCGATTTCTTTTCTGTCGTGCAGGTGTTGATGTCGGTACGGCCAGCGTTCGTGCCGGTCTTTACTCACTTGCGTCTAAGTCCTTCCGCAAGACCGCAATCTTGCCCATCACCGTCCATAAAGCAACCGTGAACGTTCGCAACGCGGATCGAACAAGGACAGAGCTGATCTCGCAGTCTTCCACTGAGATCTGGGATGCCGTCTGCCGAACGGTGCGCGACGTTTCGGTCGGAGTGGATGTGAGACAGATTCGAGGCATCGGTTTCGATGCGACGTGCAGCTTGGTGGTGGTCGGACCGGGAGACGCGCCGATGAACGTCGATGGACTTTTGAAGAGCGATGGGACTGGGGAGGAAGGCATCGGGAGCTGTTTGGATATCATCATGTGGATGGATCATCGTGCTAAGTACTCGATTGATTCATTAAATAGGCATGGTGAATTCCCAGTTTTAATTCGGTTGTCGTTGTTCTTGTTTTTTTTAAGGAAAGAGACGGAATACATCAATCAGAAACTGGCCGACCATCCCTGTCTGAAATTTGTAGGCGGTCAAGTCTCCCTGGAAATGGAGATTCCGAAGCTCCTGTGGTTGAAGACACATTGTCCGGACATCTTCCACGGAGCCAGCCGCTTCATGGACCTCTGCGATTTCTTGTCGTGGAAAGCAAGCGGCGATACCAGTCGCAGTATGTGCTCCGTTGTCTGTAAATGGCTCTACCAGGCGGATCCCCGCCAGCCAACCACGCACGGATGGGACCGGACCATTTTCAGTGCCATCGGCCTGGAAGAATTGTGTCAGGAGAATTTTGCCAAAATCGGAACAGACATTCGCGTTCCGGGTGGGAAAGACCAGCTGGTAACAGTTTCGGAAAAGGGAAGCAGTGAATTGGGGCTGACTTTTGGGACCCCGGTTGGGACATCGTTGATTGACGCGCACGCTGGAGGACTGGCGCTCGCTTTTTGTGGGGATGGTAAAAATGTGACGGATTGGTCGACGCGACTGGCCCTGATTTGCGGCACTTCCACGTGCTACATGCAGTGCAACCGAGAGCCGGTTTTCGTGCCGGGAGTATGGGGTCCTTACTACTCGGCTATGGTCCCACAGGCTTGGCTGAATGAAGCTGGCCAGGTATGACATTATGGCACTCTGTTTGTGATTTTCCATATATTCTGCCCTATTTATTTTTCTGCTTTGACTATCTATTTGTCTGAATAGTGGTCTCTCTGTCTCTCTGTCTCTCTGTAGGTCTCTCTATCGGTCTCTCTGTCGGTCTCTCTGTCTGTCTGTCTGTCGGTCAATCTGTCTGTCTGTCTGTCTGTCTGTCTGTCTGTCTGTCTGTCTGTCTGTCTGTCTGTCATCTGTCCTGTCATCTGTACTCTCAGCCTCTGTTCCGACAAGCTGATAATTCGCAGTTAGATGACAACTTTGTCTTTCCATCATTTTAGAGCGCCGCGGGCCAATTTCTGGATCACATTGTCAAGACCCACCCATTCTACCTTTCCAATCTGAAGGCGCTTGGCATGTCTGCTTGCTACAATCACCTCAATCAACGCGCCGTTGAAATCTCCCAGGCCAGCCAGATGGAGGACACTGGTTTCTTGAGCAACCAACTGCACGTCTTTCCCGACTACCACGGCAATCGATCGCCTCTTTCGAATCCGGACTTTACCGGGATGATCGTCGGTCTGACACTGGACGGCGAGTCAGAGCTTTCCCTTGTCAAGCTATACTTGGCCGCAATGCAAGGGCTCGCTTACGAAAGCCGCTGGATCATTGAGTCCCTGCAGAACAATAATATCCGCATCGGTGGGTTCTGTTAATTTTAAAAACGTTGAGGAGCATTAAAGTTTATTAGAATTGCATTTCTCTAGCGTTGACCTTGTTTGACGTTGATTCGGTTACATTTTGAATTCTTTGACATAGAATTGAGATTCTATTGAATCTGATTCGCAGTTATTGGAATATCATTTCAGGTGATTTGGCCATTTGTGGTGGACTGGCGAACAATCCCTTGTTTGTGAAGACGCTGGCGGACGTCGTGGGCATGCCAGTACTGTTGCCCTTTATCAAAGAGAGCGTGATGCTGGGTGCTGCCATTTTAGGAGCGACCGCTTCGGGAGCTCTGGGAGGTTTGGAGGAGTCAGCGGCCGTGATGGCCGGTAGCGGTTCCGCGGTACAGCCGGCGGAGAAATCACAGTTGTACCACAAGGCGCGCTACCATGTCTTCCGCAAGATGGCTGATTTCCAGTTGAGCCTTTTGGACAATTGAATCGTTTATGATACCTCTTTTCTGAATCTAGCTGCATTGCTTGTTTGTTGTGTTTTATTCCGTTGCCTCACATTCAATTTTATTTGCTCAATGGGGAGAGTTTAGGTTTTAATGCTGATATTTATTACTACTGTCTGGTTTCACCGATACACCGGTATCTTTTTATGGCAACGAGAAGAATAGAATTGCCTAAAATTATTTCCCATTTACGCTATTACATCGGCAATGAATTTAATCAACACTTTTTGTAAATGAAAATAGTAACAAAAAATCTTTAGATCGAATGGTACAAGTGACTTAATTTACTTCGCCTAATTATAGTATAATCTATACTGAATTCTTATTTATATCAGCATTAAAGTTGGAGCATTTTCTAGCATGTATTCTGTTTCCCTGTTTTTCTTGCATATGTAAAATGATTTCAATGAGAGCCGTGTTTGACCATTTCTTTTTTAGAGAGACTACACCGACACTCGGAGATCTTAATCGCGAGGTTTGCTTAAACCGGAAATTGTGAAACTGCAAAACAAAAAGACGTTTCGACGATAAAAACATTTATCAAATAAGAAGCAGTCTTTGCAGTGGCGAGCCCTAACAAGTTTGAACAATAAAGCAGAATATATCATAGAGTATTTATGTTAGCATTAAATAAACTAGGAAACCAGTATAGGATATCGGAGTTGCTGGCGCCGGTTTGCGTATCGATCCACGCCAGTCCGCCAGCCACCATATCGTTCAAAATCTTCCTGCTCCGATCTTCCTGCCAGCCCAGTTTGACCTTCAATTCCAGCAGCGTTATTGACGCGTTCTGCTGGGCAGCCTTGATGACCTGATTCTGATCGAGGCTCAGCTCGCCCGGCACGGACTGGATCAGAATGCGGCCGCGGTCCAGTTGGATGATAGAGAAACCGTTTCCTAAGATTTTCAGCTTCTCAATGGCTCGAAGAACGTCATCGGTGGCTAGGCCTTGACTTGCGGTGCTTCCCTTGCTCTTGACGAGACGATGGAAAAGTTCCTCCAGTGGCATTATGCCTGCAAACAGAACAATTGTCAGGACGTCCATTCGGAGGCCGCTCAACCGAGGTAGCGTGTTGTGCATATTTAAGATACACTAAATTTAAAAAGGACAAACAGATGACAGTATTTTTACATCAAATATTAGGTGTGATTAACTAAAAAACCCTATACGTACTACAGTGAATAATACAGTCAGTCCCAAATTGTCCTCCGGTTCGTGCATTTTACGGCTTAAACAATAACTTCTCCCCTAAATGCACACTTCTGGTCAAGCAAATCACGCCTACCGACCAATCACGAACTCCCAACACCGCAGTAATTATTTTACTCAAAAAGACTGTCAAAGATTAACAAATTTAAAAAACAAACAAAACCAAAACCAAAACCAAAACCGGGTAATAAAATCACAGAAAACATCAGAAAGCCAGTCTTCCCCTTTGCGAAAAAAAGTCCCGATCTGCTTGAAAGTAAGTTTCATTCTCCGCATATCATGCGCCGCTAGCGTGACTTCTCGAAGGATTTGCTTTCCAAACGCCATGATCGTTCAACAATCAATAAGTTAGAAAAATGAAATTTCTTCCAGAGGGCAGTGACACTTGTGGCAAACAGATGTTCAATCACTTGAAATCAGTGTAACAACGATTCCGTCAAGCTTTCAGGTAACGGCTGCGTGTACTTTCAACAGGGAATTGTCCGAATGAAATACTGATCCTTATCTTTTGCATTTGTTGTTTGGCCAAGGTAGCCAGACTTTTAAATGAGCTTGCTCGTGAGTTACCGATTGACTCTATCAGCCTGCCATAACTGGAACTGCATGCGCATGTTTGTTATTGTGCGACCGGAGGACAACTTGGGACTGACTGTGGCGAAAATCAGAAAAATATAAATGTCAATTTAAAATTCACTTCCACACTTCAAATAAACAAAATGAAATTAATTCAGGTTAATCTAATTTAGACATATAAGAGAAATGTCATTTAAAATCCCTATGTATGTGTACATAAACAACAATGCTTGTATTGTGATTCGCGCAATTGATTGACTGCATAGTGTGTAAAGAAAAAAAACCGTTTTCAGTACAGTGTAATAGACAACATGAAATTTCTGCTTCGAAGGCTTCCTCACTTCTAGGTATAATCCTTAGAATACAAAAGGTAAACACGAAAACGAAATTAAATTGGGTAAACTTTAACTGCGGCGTGCTGCTGCTAACTCTGAGCTAGTTCAGATTGTAATTGCTCCAGGAACGTCTAAGCGACTCAAACGAGACTAGGAGAGTTTCACCCCGCTTGATTGAATCGAAAATTGAACTCACCTCCATTTTTGTGATTGTTCGCCATGCAAATCTCGACAATCTGTACGCCCAGCTCGTAGTAGAAGTCTCCGATGCCCAGCATGTCACTCCAGAAGCCCTTACTTGAGGCGAGAGGATCGACTCCGATGCTGGCGCACATCTCCTGGAACTGCCGGCGAAACTCGGGATCCTTCCTGATCTCATTCTTATGTTTCATGGCGAATTCCTGCAGCTTGACGCGGAATGTCTCCAAGGAGGTGGATAGCTGTTTCAACTGTTCCGCCGCGATCTCCTCCCCGTGGTCCTTTAAACGGGCCTCCATCAGGCGCTTCTTGTCGATCGCACCAATACCTGCCTTCCGCATTTTTTTGAGTAAAAAAACAACCACGGGTGACAACCCCAAAAATTACAACGAAAATACAAAGTAAAAGTCGGAAAAATCGCCAGAACAAACAAATGAAACAAGAAACATCGAAGTGCACAGTCAATCAACCAAGCGATCAGCCAACGTGTCCTAGTTCCGTCTTCGCCACGGAGTTGTTCGCTCACTCATTTGTCCTGTTCTTTCAATTAACGCAACCATTCTTTAGTTCGTGTAATGTGTTCTTCAATTCATCGATATTGTTCATACATTCATGGATTTTGCTCTTTAACGCTGAATGCACTGCAGTCGTTCCCTCACACGTCCGTTCTCTCCCGTCACTCTTGTTCCTTCGCTCAAAACGGAGGCAGATTGATCATTGATTGATCGATTGATTTGCGCGCAACTGCTCATCCTGCTCATCTAACACTGACAATCTGTAGTGTTCGTTCTCAAGACATTTTGTTTTCGTCTCTCCCAGATTATTTATCTCTTTCCCTTCCCTTCAATTTCCGAAAAAATGTCCCTTTACGACGGCGTGGACGTGGACGCCAACGGGAATGAGTCGACCGGGGCGATCAACCCGAGCTCTGCCTCGGCATCCAGCATCAAATTCCTTCAATCGCAACTCCTTCTCAAAAAGGCTGCCCTCCAGCAATCGAAATTCTCCAGTCAGAAGGCGCCATCTCTCGTCCCCTCCCATGTGGCCCAAAAGGCCAGGCCTTCCACCCTCCCGACCGCTCAGTCGGAGACGCCAAGCAAACTGGATTTCCTGCACCATGATCCGATGAATTTGAAGGTAAGACATGGACGACAATTCATCAATCAATTAATGGATCGTTCGATGCGTTGATTTTCCAAACACGAAATCTGCAGTTGATTTCTTAACAGAAAAAATCTATTTCTGACTTTTCGAAACACTTTCCGAACTCATTTGGAATTTTTCGAACAAAATTTAATGTGTGATAACGCATTGAATTGGTGTATCGTGTATGTCTTGCAGTTTTTTTATCTTCACTGTCTATGCAATTAACCATTTCTTGCTGTTGTGTTAGAAAATGAGCCAGTTCATCAATCAAGCATTTGTGAGTTAGTGACAAATTATTAATTACTTCGGTTTCAAGAATGGTTGAAGATCCACTGTCTTTTTTATCTGTACATGCTTACATGCGTTATAATTTGTTTTTTAATCCATACGTTGTGGAATAAATCTTTTACAGAAAACTGTATTTTCAAGACGATAGCAAAATATGTAAGACTTATTGGTACCGTATCTGAAATTGCGAGAGTATGTACAAGTGTGATACTGTATGTTTTTTTTAATGTGATTTGTATTTGTTTAAAAATAGCCACCCAGGGAAAATTATAAAATGTTTTAAACTATCAACAAACTGTCTGTGTCATATTTTTGTATTCTTTTGAGATTGAAAACGAATACGATCCGTTGTACCCGAACGAGTACGACCAAGTGAAGGCAGTGCAGAAAGCCGAAGCCGCCGCTCTGGCCGCGGCCACCCGGAACCCTTTCGAAGCGACTTTTTCCAATACGATCGGTGTGCGGAGTCAACTGTCGCTGCCTGACAAAGACCAACAGGATGATGATGAGGATGCGGATTATGATGCGCCATTGAAGTTGCTCGGTCAAAAACGGGCCGGTGCGGCATTTCCTCCACCACCGTCGCAAGCCGCGGAGACAGGAAGCAGTGACGGCATTTTCAAGGCTGCCAAAATGATGGCCAAGTTTGGCTATAAAGCGGGCCAAGGACTGGGGCGGCAGGAGCAGGGAATGTCCACGGCGCTGCAGGTAATTCCTCAAGGCGTCTTCTATTTGTTTGATTAATTGAACAGGGCTTTTAAGGTGTTGCGAAGCATTGATCTCGCTAATTGAATTCAAAATCGATTCCTAGAAACCGTGTCGAATTTTGTTTTGATTTGCTTTCAAAATATCGAATTAATTTGGCATCAAGCTTTTTTTGCTACTACTGAAGTCGGAGCTGCGTAGTTTAGTTATGAAGTACTAACGCAATCATCTTGTTTTGATGGAAAAACACTTGAACAAAAATAATCAAATCCGTTGTTGTTTACATTAATTTAACGATTTAAATCATAAGCCGAACTTCGTGTTTTGATAGACCAAATCGTTTGTTGGTCACTAATTCACCCTTGGTCCGAATTTTTGGTTGTCCATTTAAGTTAAAGTTGCATCCGTAGTTCTCAACTTTTGATTTATAATAAACTTGGATGGAAGTGTTACAATTTTTCTATAGAAAATGGATTGCAGGATGATCATACGAGTTACAAAATTAAGTGTTATTTTACTGGTTCTTTCACTTAAACTGCATATTTCAAGTTAATTATAGGACATCCTTTGAGTGAGCGTCAGTCAATGTGGAAGTTGATTGAGCAAGTCATTATTGTTGGAATCTCTCTTTAAGCGTGACGCCATTTGCCGATCTTTATTTTCATTTACATGTCCANAAAACAACCCACTCTTGCTGAACTGCTGAAGAACCAAACGAAAGTGGTCCTCCTTCGGAACATGGTCGGCCCGGGTGAAGTGGACAACGACCTGGAACCGGAGGTGCGCGAAGAGGCCAAGAAGTACGGCGAAGTGGTGAGCTGTATGGTGTACGAGATGCCTGGCAAACCGGAGGATGAGGCCATTCGGATTTTCATTGAGTTTGCCAAGATTGAGCAGGCAGTGAAGGCGGTGGTCGATTTCAACGGCCGCTTCTTCGGCGGTCGCGGCGTTAAGGCCGGCTTCTACAATCCCGACCGGTTTAAAAAGTTCCAGCTGGCAGATTAGTTCGGAGAACAGGGCTTTTGATTTGCTGTTCTTGCTATTTGTTTCGTTTTTTACGTTCGCAGACTGGAACTCTCACATGTCTAATTGCGCCTTGATTGAGGAATGACATATCGGATAATAACACTGAATCCATATCGATCACGATGTCCCTTAAAAGTGCATTCCTTATGCGGTAATTAAAGCGTGATGTGATACGATAACCGCTAATCCCAGTACTAAAATAAGGGATGGATAGTCGTTAGACGATCGCTATTCAGTATTCACTACAACCCTGATGTTTCTCACTACATATATGCACAGAGTACTAATGAGCTGGTAAAGGAATCCAAAATGGCATTAACTTTGGATGGAGCACCTCTACCGGTCGTTATTCGGAAAACGGTGGCAGTAACTGGAGCTGGGGTCGCTGGACTATTCGCATTACGTCATTTCACCGACGATCCCAACTACCAAGTCGTTGCTTATGAGCAGCAAGTCGAATCGGCGGGATCTGAAATTATCCCGTTGGATGCGAAACGAATCCCGACGCCCCAATCACGTCAGACGATTACTGCCGAATGTATCGTGGCATGCAGTGAGGCATTGGCTTAATACTTTAATACTTATCGTCAATCCTGCCCATTCCTATTGTGCTTCATTTAAGAACTAATGTCCCACGTGGTCTCAACAAATTTCGGAAATACCGCTTCGAGAAGACAGTGGCAAATCGTTCGTCGCACACGAGAGCATACTGCGACATATTCACGATTACACGTGCGCGTTTCAGCTCGACCGATTTATTAAGGCATTGGGATATTTGTTTATTGATTATTTATTGATTATTTATTTGTATTTGGGATGTAGTGATAGCCTTTCAAAACTTGGGCAATTATTTCATTAAGAAAGGCATCAAAATGACTATTCATTACTATTTACAATTACTATTACTTTATTATTTACTATTTATTACTATTTACTATTTATTTAAATTCCTTATCATTTATAAAGTAACGTTGTATTGCAACCGTGTAGTAATACCTCATGTCAACTTTTAATTTTATAAAATTGCATAAGTTAAAGAGTGAATTGTTAAAATAAATGGAGTGCGCTGATGGAATGTAGGCCCAATGACATCATCTTTTATTAATCACAGTGTTTTATTATAATAACATCAAAAGACTTGAAAAACAAATTAGGGTTAATATTGATATACAGTACTGCAAAAAAATTATCAGGTTGCTTAAGTGGAAACAAATGTGACTAAGTAGTAGTGACAAGCGATTAAATGTTCCAATTTATGTATCTAGTTTCGGCATTTCGTGAATCTCGTAGAACCTAAGAATTCTCTCAGTGGATATACCAATCTTCAACGTTGGAAGATGTCGGTTGAAGAACTAACGAACGGAACGGTCGAGGACCTCGTGTTTGACGTTGTGATTGTTTGTAACGGGTAAGTGCATAGCTAGCGCGTGGCGTCCATTTGAGTGACCTTGAAGAGATTGGACCGCTTCGATTTGGGTTGAAAAAAAACCCAAAAACCTCACATACTAACAATTTCGGGACTTTCCGCGTTTGAAGGATCCATCGGACCAAGTCACACTTACCGCACACTGGATGTGTTTGCCGGCAAGTCGGCTCTCCTCATTAAAGGTAGTTCGTCCGGCAGCGAAATAACCTGTGAACTTATTCCCGTCGCTAAAAGGTTAGTCTGTTCAGGATGTACGGTACTATCAGCCCATGGAAGAACAATGGATTCAACTTTTTTAAGCAAGAATGCTTAGGGGGTTGCTCAATCTATCTGTCCTGAGCAGCTTGGGGTAAGGGATGAACTCGCCGCCCGCTATAAAAGAAAGACGAAGAGACGGTTGACCAGTAAATGGGAGGCTCGTTCACAGAAGACTGAAAGTAGGCGATTCTACCAGGTGGAACCTTATTTTTGTAAAAACTTCCAACTACTCCCATTTCATCAAGAAACAAAAACACCAAAAAATAAAAAAGCAAAGACAGAATTTACTACCCGACAAGAAAATAAATTTATATTTCTCAATATGACCAGCGTCTGCTGCCTCCACGCGACAGACGCGTCTCTGCCAAGAATCGACGGCGGCCCTAATCGTCTCCTGCGTAATACCGTCCCACTCTTTCTTCAATATCTTCTTGCGTTTCTGGAAATTTGGGACTCTTCAAAGTGCCCTTTTTTTCAAGCCGGACTAGAAATGCAAGCGCGCTACTTGAAAGCCCTCCTCGATGGAAAGGTTGCAGTGCCGTCGAGCCGTGAGATGCTGGAACATGTACGGGTGGACTATGAAAGTCACCTCAAAAACGGACTACGAAGCCATGAAGCGCATGTGATGCAGCTGAGGGTGTATCTCTAACTGCACGAACTGGTGGAGGAGGCAGGCCTTCCCGCGCCCGATTCCGTGCTGGAAAGAATGTACGCCTTTCACGTTCATAAAATTCTCATCTTGCCGGATGATTACGCAATTTTCGATTTGAGAGAGCTCCGAGTGAGAAAAGTGGTTTCACTCACAGACGACGACTGTCCAACTGAACTTGGTATTGTACCACGTATAACGTAAACTTGGCTTTAAAATGTATTACTAGAGGAGAGGTATGGTGATGAGTTTCCGATGATAGCTGTCAAATGTTAATATATTTTCATGAACTAGTAATTTTGCGGAAATACTGGTACTGGAGATGTTGGTTTTGCTTTCTGACAAAAATTATCATTACGATTTCCTTTCTGATTTGTTTACTCATCTCGTTTTGTGACGAACCCGATTCCTACCATGGATTATTTCAACATTACTAGCAAACTGCTCCAGTATAGCTACATCATCAACCATCTGAACAACAGTCCTCGCTACTCCAATTTGAGCCGACCAGTTGAACCTCATGTATATTATCACAAAAGCGTACTATTCTGGCTCTCCATAGTTCTGAGTGGAAACTTTTTCGGGATACTCGCCAATTCGGTCATCGCCGTGACGACCCTCACGTACAAACCCATTCGCACCTGTTCCAGTTCTTCATTGATTGCCCACTGCGCCATCCTCGACATCATCCGTTCGACGTTCGCCTATCCCGGCGCCAGCCTCCTCGGCTACCTCACGCCCTTCTACGGATTCCCCGTGGGTGGATGTAGATATTTCGGGGGTACAGTATGAACGAACGCCTAAGACAACAATAAAAAGTTTAATTAACTGATAAAATAAAAACAAGAACATTTTGTTTTGTTTGAACCATTAAATGAACTACAGGGTCCATCACGAACATTTAATCAACTTTCAAGGGTCACGGTACAAACCGCGTATACTGGTTTCAGTATTCAAAGTTAACAAGAATGTGCTGGAAAGAGTTCAGGTCATGTTGCAAACCAATAAATTATGATCACTTTTGATGGGGAGATTCTGGGGTTCGCCAAATGAAAATCATCCTTTCTGATTATTGTGTAGAATGATTATTAATTGAATGGATATGAAGTTTTGCTATCTCACAGGCTGAGAACGCAAAGCCAACCCACCAAGCAAGCAAAGGTAGCGTATCAGTAGAAATAAGAGCTTGCTTCTTTTGGTCAATGCCGAAAGTGAACGGGAGAGTGGTCGCAAGTCATTCCAAAATTCCATTTCAAAATTTCAAGCCATTCCAAAATGTATATTGGACAACTAAATGATTGGGCCGCAAATATTTAAAAAAAATGATGATTCTGTCAAGAAGCAAATACACATAGTTTAGTAGAGTCCTTTAATATAGGTATGATATCCCTCATCAATTACACCACCAACTGGGCCTATTGTTGTCTGGCTGGACATCGGCTCTGTGCGACAATACTACCTCATCATTACCGTTTTCTAATCCGTACCCGTTCCCTCATCTCCATCAATCTCCTCCCGTGGATCATCTCTATCATCTTGCTAGCCCTTCCATTTTTTGAAGCAGGCAGTATGGTGAAGTTTGTCTTGACGGCGCCGTGGAGCTCCTGCCAGGTCGGACCGCTAGACGCCGCGGCAGCCATGGCCATCTTGGGCCTGGGCACCTACTTCCCGTGTGCTCTTTGCGTGGGCTGTTATGTGACGATCCTAATTCAGGCCAAGATGACCGCTCTTCGATGTCACTCGATTGGGATTGCGGTTAACCTCATCAACACGGATAATATTTCGAGCAGCCCACAGCCGATCCACCAGCGACGCTATGAGATGTGTCGAATGCTTTTCGGTTCGTCCCTGTGGACGTTGGCATCCACCTTGTTTTTGCCGGCGGCCTTATCCTGGTTTCCAGATCCTTTCTTTGCGGACAATTACCCTGCTCAGATCTTTATGAGGCTCCCGCAATACCTAGCCAGCGCTTTCAATCCGGTATGACTGGATAATTTCCGGATTAAAATTACGGATAAAATTAAGACCAGCTACTGTACATAACAATGTACCTGGAGAGAGTGTATCAGGCGGGAGGATGCATTAAGCTAGAAGACGTCATTTATCCCCGATTATTTGGGAACCATTATAACACAAGATTTATTTACCGTTAAAGGAATCATTCAGTCTTGGATAAATGCGATATATATATTGTTTTTCTTTATGTCTATTTCAGGTGGTGTTTCTTCTGGTGAGCAATAATTATCGAGCTGGAGTGAAGATAGTAGTGGCTCGCTGTTGTCGGCTGTCCAACACTATGGCCCCCATGGAGAACATACGACTTCGGCGATATTCCGTTAGAACAGACAATCGAATTACTCATCGACCACAAATTGTCCACTGATTTAAACCACTGACTGGCGATCATTTTTCATACTTTTTAAATAAAACTTTGTTACCGTAAAGTTATTTTGCATTACCGGGAGCTGAAGGTTCAAAGATACGCTTTTAGCAGAAAAGTCCTCTCATCCTGTCGGTTGATTTTATCTGTTTAGGTTTTGCTTCGTCGCGGTCTACTGCTAGCAAATCAGTCAAATCAACCAGATTTGATTTGTATTAACAATTCTAATTCCCCCAATTCTATATGAATTCAGTAGTTCTTACATAATTAATTCAGTTCTCAAAAAAACGATGGTCTCCCGGGCCAGATTTGTGTGCAGCAGTAACAGGAAGGAATACTGGTCTTTCTTTACAACAACTGCGTTTATCAAACTTTGCGTCTAAGCAAAGTACTCTGCTCAGGAGGTTCTTGCTCGGACGGCTGGAGTTGCTCAGAGCTCTCCACCAGATCGGCGACAAAGAACTCTGGAAAGCATAGAATATAGTAAGTAAGTAACGAGCTCAAGTATTGACGTATTGGTTGAGTACTTGACCCCCCCCCTTCGGATTATTGTATGCGTACCCACTCGCCTTGCTCTGTATGGGTTTGAATGGCTGTTTACCTCCGATTATGCTTTGACGGCGGACATTATCCACGAGGGCCTCATCACTGACTGGCAATGTGGCAGTGTCTACTTTGGGGTTATGGGCTCGCCGGAGCCACGTGTAATGCAGCACTGCGTAGACAACCCCGCATCCGATGGCGGTGGCTGCAACCATTCGGTAGACCAGTCGTGGTGGAAAGTTGTCGAACAGAGTGCCGGCAATGATCGAGCCTACTCCTCGCCCTTTGAAAAACAAATGGTACGAGGCTTTATTTAAGTAGTTTAACAATCCTGAATACATTCGTAATGAATCGTATTAGATTATTGTATAGAATGAAATATACTGTATGTGCATACAGAAAAAAAGGTATACTGTTATTATAAAATATGAAATATACAAATATGATATGCTTATATGATAAAATACACTGTATGTGCTTACCTTTACATTTCTAATAGTATTGAATAAAATGAGTTAAAACTACAAATAATTTACAGTTTCGCAAGACCGCCAGGATTTTAATTCGCCAGGACGCATAATGTATTTCAGTTCGAAACGAAAGCGTGTTACTTATTTTGAAAGAAATTATATTTTGAAATTTTAAGTGTGTTAAATTTGACTTACCCACGCTGTAGTGCAAGGCCGAGGTCAAACCCTGCAGAGTGGCCACGTACACTGGCGCCACCTTTGAATTGTAGATGGTCGCCACAACCCAGGTTAAGGAGAAGGTGAAGGCCTCCAGTATCTCCACCGGTAGAATGAGGTAGGGATCGTAAATAAATGAGTACGCCAGAAAGCGCACTCCATATAAAAGGAAAGAAACCATAAATATTTTCGTGTGGCCGCAAAGTTTGATGATCCATGTCGAAGCGAACACCACCGGAAGCGCTGACACAGCGGAAACTGTACTGGTCATTCCTAGCAGCCACTTTGGTGAGGCCAAGAAGGTTTGCATGTACCAAAACAAATAACTGTGAAAAACAAAACATATTTAGATTCAAATTGAAAGCTCACGTCATTTTTACATAATTCGAAAATAAAACGCACTACCAAGCAAACGCGGCGGGTTGAATCGCCGCAAAATATTATTATGTACAAATCATATACATATATATGTATCAGCATAAATTATTTTAGCTTTAAAATTTTATAATAAGCCTAGAGAGTTGGAATTAAAGGTGCCTCACTTTTCGAGTATTCCATAGAAGGCACCAATGAGGAACATGACTGTAACATACGCCGAAATTCTTGGATTTTTTATCAGTATTCCGATATTCGTCCAAATCTTCTTGGCTGGCGGTTTGAGTTGAAAATCCATAAACCACATCAAAATCGCACCTAGCGTCCAAAGGGCGATGAAAACAATAAATATGGGCGAATAATCCTGCTGACCCTTAGCCGCGCTGGCCACGCCCACTAGATATCCACCGAAGGGCGGAGAAACAATTCCGCCGAGCACATTAAAAGCCTGGTGGAATCCATAGTCGGCCTGCTCCTTTTTCACCATTTGCACCGCTGCCGAGGTGATGAGCATCATACCACTAGCTCCCGCCATGGCTCCCAACACCCGGAAAGCCGTGTAAAGGATAAACGTCAGCAAATGGCTGCCCACGACCAGGTCCTTATGGCAGACGACAGAAACATTCAGTGGTAGCAGTTGACAACTTATCACACACGCTTCGAACGGACAGGTGGAAAAGTGGGAGTCGCCGTTCTTTTCTGGATTCAAAGCGACGACATTCCAGGGATTTTCCAGGGACCAGGACGTGTCGTTTTTTGTTGGACCTGCAGAGTATTACATCGAAAAACTCTTAATAGACAAGCGTCGGAATATTTAACCACATCATTTTGTTTTATTACATTGCACTAAAAGATTTTCCGACACTAACCTGCTTCACAGATTCCAAAACTAAATAAAAATTGATTTAACTTGGACCCTTAAAATATAGTAGCTGTAAAAGATTTAGCTTTACTGTTCTCACATTTAACTGATGTATAAATTTATTTATCATATAGTTAGCTACCACAGTATTCTTTGGTTGAGCAAACTTGTTGGCTTAAATAAAAATAATTCAATATTGTATTCTTAGTCATCTAATAAATAACTCAGAAAATTGTATATCTGGATACAATGAGGAAAAGTTGAAATATCTATAATTGCAGAGAAAATACGTTTCACTGAAATTGGACTCACTTTTGAGGTTTGGAAGAGTCCAGAAAGATGTTGAATTATCAAAAGTTGTCCTGTTGAGGATCATGGAAGATTCTTCGCAACTTTCGTAACACCTTGCCGTGTCGTCCGTGTTGGGATTGAACTGTTGGAATTGTGACTGAACTACCAAGCTACATTTGTCGGCTTGCGGGAACTTATAGGTCGGCGGAAGTAGGAGGGTTAGTCCCACCGTTTGATCAGCGACATTTTTCGTGCAGACGAACCGGAAGGACTGGCCGGTAATGTCATGGGGAGTTTTGATGACGGTTTTGGAGTACTTGGGAATGGTGAAACAGAGCAGTCCGTTGAACACCGCACCAAGCATAATGAATGTGATGGCGACCTTCCGCGAGTCGCCGAGTTTGTCCGCAAGGAAACCGGCCAGTGGCTGGCCGAACAATCCAACCACCGGAATCAGGGCGTAGATTATGCCGCTTTCGGTGAGGGTCAAACCAATAGATAGCATATGGATTACGTAATAAGGAAAGAGGATGTGCCCACCTATAAACAAAATCACCAGTTTGTTAGCAACCCTCTTCTCTCGTAAATCATACAATCTCCAGATGTCTTTTTTAGTTTCAAATAATTTCCAAAAAAGAAATCAAAAATACCCCTTTAGTGCTGTAATCATATGTACATTTTATTATATTTTTTATGGACCCTTGTATAACCTTACATCCGGAACAAGTGTAGTACTAGTTACAACTGCTATAGATCATTCCCAAATTTCATAGTAATTTATCCAACGATATACGACAGTCACGGATTATGGCTGTATAGATGGGGCCATTTATGCATCAAAGGCAATCACTTACCTGTGCTCATTATAAACAACAGCACTTTGAGGGGTAGTAACTTCCGGTTGACGTGAAGTCGTCGCTTCCATTTATTTAAAAATTCGCTGGTCCCATCAACAACTGTAACCACTGCGTTTGCTTCGTTTGATTTGGGCACCATTCTGGTCTAATACGTCATCGGCGCTGCCCAATGATGGAAAATGGTCACGGATTGAGGATGTGAACGTGAACATGTGCTATTAACTAACCACACGAGCCAGTGTGGACATTTTTTTCTCTTGGAGACCAGAACTCGCAGGTTCACACTACACACTTTCTTATCAAAAGCAAGTCGAAAGTTATGGACACATAATAATGTTGTTGTTCTTTTAAGTTTCTTGACTATGCGGTTTTGGGACTTCTCCACTATTAAGTCGAATTGATTGGCAAATAAAACGAGAGGCCCGAAAATAGTCCTGTGCTGCCATCTACAGTGAAGTAGGGCTTTACCGTTGGTTTTTTCTTGCGAAATGGTTTATTGGGAAATGGAATTGATATTTAGTAATAAAAAAGTAGTAGCTTTATAAATTGGTATTTAATATTCTATTCTTCAGTATCACATTTGAAGTGGTCCATTATCGTACAAATATTTTTTTCCTGATCAGTCGGGGGACCTGGGGGAAAATACCGGTAAGTTGGTAGGATGTACTGTAGTTGTACTGGTACGCTAATTATTTTTAGCAAATAATTATTTAGTCGGAGTTTCATAATAGCTGTAATAAAAATGAAAATTCTTAGAAACAACAAATACATATTAGTCTACGTACCTAATTCCATGTAAAAGAATACGGTGCTTGGCGTTTATCAAACCAACACTAGGACAACTCACTTGTCAGCCTAAGGAAAATTTTATTCACAACGGCTGTCATTTCAACATTCATCAGATCTTTCTATTATTTGTGATCCTTTCCTTACACATTAAGTCATCGAAAAAAGTGGACAGGCCTTTTGCAGTATTGAGGAGTGTTTGCGCATTTTAGAGATTGTCAAATTCAGACAGGCTTGATCTTTCGCTGATATCGCCTAGTTGCGTTGCTTTAGTTTGAAATCACTGGCTAATAGGTAACCGTTGATACTTTAACTGCCTTCCATAGGACATGATTAGACTGGCGCAGACCTTTTCGTTTAGTTTTCAGGAGAAATTCCGGCTCAATAGTTATTTGGCTATTCAGCCGTGCGACTCGACGGTCGAATAGATTTGACCTAATTTTTATTGTATGGAAAGAGAATTAATGACTCCGTCCTGGAAGCCATGTGGTCCTAAAGCACGCATGACTTGCAGTCTCTCCTTCCAGCATGCACAAATAATTAATTCCGGGTTCATGATTTTTCCTTTTCTCAACTAAAATATAGACACGTGTGGATTGGTCATGATGGGATTTGGGACACTGCCATATTTGCTTTTAATGATCTCCACATCTCTGATGACGGGGAGAAATCTCCAGTCAGCATAAAACTCCCAATCCACAAGTTGAGGTAACCGTCATCGAGGGGATGGTGGAGTGTAGAGTCGCTGAGCACTTTACTCCTCACATCCACCGTATAATATTCATAGAGTCAGCCAAGTGACTCAGCAAATACACCGAGACTCATATTCATTTTTGCATTTATGGACGGCGGGACTTATTGGATTGTCATTGCATCATATCCGAGACTGCGATGATGACATTTAACGTTAGCACCTCAAACAATTCCATCCCGGAAGTTTTTTCACATGGTACTATACGGACCTTCACGCTTTGGCTAAGTGTCGTCTTAATTGGGAACATTTTCGGTGGCATTGCCAACGTCATCATCGCTGTGGTGACTTTAAATTACAAACCCCTTCGTATCTGTATTAGTTCTCCGTTGATCGCGCACTGCGCCATCCTGGACAGCCTTCGCGCCTTGGTGGTGTACCCTGGCGTGAGTCTCCTGGCCTATCTTGCCCCGGATTATCCTGCCTTTCCTGCTGCAGCTTGCCGCTACATCGGAGGTATTGGTTCGCTCATTGTCTTCACTACCAATTGGGCGTATTGCTGTTTGGCCGGACATCGCTTTTGTGCTGCTATTTTTCCCCATCATTTCCACTATTTATCGCGGCGATGTATTGCCGTTGCCATAAATTGTCTGCCCTGGCTGTTGTCTTTACTGTTTCTGGCTTTTCCTGTTTTTGAGATTCATGTCAAGGTGAGAAAACAGATGAGATAAACCTCCTAACTTATTTTCAGAAATACTTTCCAACGCAGTTGATTCTTCATCATCAGTTGGAGATTGTTTCAGCTTGGTCTTAAACCATTTGTTGATGAGATTTGTTTTCTTCTGTTGAGCTTTACCATCATTCACTGGGATATTATGCCTAGCATGGTGTTAAGTCATAAAAACATCTATTGCATAGGATCATGTGGCTAAATATTTTCTACTCCCCCCAATTAGAAAATTAATGGTGGGAGGCCCGACTATAAATTAAATTTGCGCCGGGTTCGCATCAAGTAAGATAATTAGGTTTGAAATATAATCAGTACTTAATACATAACAATATTGATATTTTGAGATGCTTAGTTCATTCGCCTAGAACTCTGTCTAGACATATATTATATATGTCTAGTTAATTAATACAGATATAGTATACGTCTCGTCAGAAGTCTGAATTGATGAATTAGCAAAATGTAATTAACAATGTTGTTAAATTTGTTTTTTTGACGTCGATATACAAGAATATATAATTTGTATAATATTTTAATTTATATTTACGTTACAGCTTATATGATATATATCAAACCCAAAACACGAATTCAATCAACAATGCCAATTCATTTTTTATTTTGTCAGTTTGTTTACACGCGACCTTGGAGCGCGTGCGTCTTGGGTCCTCTGGGTGGGCTCGTGTCTGGTCTCTTCATCGCCGTGGTCACCTACCTTCCATGCGCCGTTTCAGGATTCTGCTACGTCGTTATCTGTCTGAACGCATGGTTAATGTCATCGTCGCTAAAGAAAACGACCCCGAAAATGGCGAGAATTCGGGGGACCCTGCAGCGGCGGTTTCAAATTTCGCGATTGTTGTTTGTTTGCTCTCTTTTTACGGTAGTGATGACGTTACCGCTACCATTGGCCTTGGCCTGGTTTCCGGCTTATTTCACTACTAATTTCGTCGCGCAGATGTGGGTGAGGTTGCCGCAATTTCTCGCGAGTGCTTTCAATCCGGTACGTCACAAGAATCATAAGCTATATAAACTGTGAATTTGCACCATTATTTCCTTGCCGTTTTATTCAATTTAACAACTCCAAGACAAAGGCTGCTAGTTAGTAACTGGTAGTAGTGACTCATAGTAAAACTGTGCCACCTTGGGTAATATAAAAGTGCCATAAGATTTCAACGTAAATTGTTAAATTAAATTGTTAATAAGTCTTCGTTTTTAACGTTACTGTTCATCATATTTGTATAAATTTAGTCATGAAACCATCCATTGGTTTGAGAGTCTGAGTACTGTAGAACAACTGCCGCTGTTCTTGCTAAAGTTCTGGTAATATAATAGTACAAATGTATTGTTAGTAATTCCGTTGGCCTATGTTTAGTGATTACTTAATTTAATTTATTAAGGGCCTAATTATAGTAGTGCCTCGTTTCTGTGCTGTGCTGATCTGCGACATATTTATTAATAGTACTCTATTTCCTGTTGATTGCAGATTGTGTACATGCTGGTGAGCCGTGATTACCGGAATGGAGTGCTCAAAATCCTGAGGTTAAAACCTCCAGGCACATTCAGTCAGAGATGGACGAGAGTTACCTGACCAAATCCATTTTTATGATTTGACCTCTAAACACGTTGCCGACAGGAACGGCGACCATCATGCATTCTACTGACAGTTTCTTGGTTCCCCGTTAGATTCTCATTGAATCCCGGAAAATAAACGTATATATCTAGCTACCTGCCTGACTGTCTGTTGTTTGCTGTTCGTCTGCCTACCTTTATGTACTAGTATTTCTACTTTAAAGATCAAGATGCTTTTTCCGCGTGAGGAGCTCTATGACTGACATGGCTCTGCAAGTGGGTACAGGCCCGCTTGTTTTTGTGTCTGTAAAGTCAAGAATCTGGTAAAATATGAGTTGAGCGACAGTATTCAGATTTCGAAAATTTTGATTAACCTAATTCCAAAAACATATTCTGAATAGATTGGCAAAAGCAGAATTTCGATCACAGATCAGGGGGCGGAGTGATGCACGTAATCTGTTTAGGATTATTTACCATATGCGTCTAGCGATTGATTGATCGTTTAACTTCACAAAAGTCACATGATACGTCTAAATATTGATTGATTGACTGACGAATCCAAAACCCATCAGAACCCATCAAAATCCATCAGCACCCATCAAAACCCATCAAAACCCACTAGAACCCACCAGAACCCATTAGAACCCATCATAACTCATCAGAACCCATCAAACTCTATCAAAAGATT
Source organism: Hypsibius dujardini (assembly GCA_001579985.1). NCBI lineage: Eukaryota > Metazoa > Tardigrada > Eutardigrada > Parachela > Hypsibiidae > Hypsibius > Hypsibius dujardini. Next base: position 111,660 of record LRSR01000649.1, read on the forward strand.
CATCTAGAGATGTTGTCATTCAAAACCTACCGCCAGTGACGCCAATTTACTTCAATCTGAGTGCTGTGGGCAAATGGCCAATCAGAGCGCTGTAACTCCGCCCCCTGACTTCTGATCGAAATTTGACTGATGCCAATCGATTCAGAATGATGTTTTCGGTCAGAAATAGTCAAAATTTCTAAAATCTGAATACTGTCGCTCAACTAGGACGTAACCAAGAATCTTACCCTTTGTTGGTGTTAGTTGATCTGCCGATGTCTACAGATTCATTTACGCACCATTTTTTGCTTTGTCTCATCGGAAAAATAATTCCAACGTGGCACTTGGTCTCCCGGGCAGTTCACCTTGAGCGTGTTCCTAAAGCAGGTGAGGGCAAGGAAATACGGCAGTGAGGGCACTCCGACACTGAACGAGAATATTGGCCGGAGTGAGTGCTCTCGTAGCCCCGGCAGTATTGCCAGCCTTCTGGCCGTTCAGACACCAGGCTTCAATTTTGTTTGCGGGAAAAGTTGACCACCTCACTGGACATGTTAGGGATGGAATCAAATGACGAAAAGCTACAGTTTTGATTTGATTTTGAAGGTCATTTGATCATTTGATTTCTTATCACTTCTTCTTGCCATGAAAATTTGATTTGATTTAATTTGAATTTGACATTTTACATTTGATGCCGTCCCTAGGGCATGTAGACATGTTTAATGGTGTTATTTCGTCAGAAATACGCCAACGTGTGAGTCACCTAGGCAGAAGAGTAGTAACCGCTCATTAAACGGTCCCTGTTGAGAAAGTACGCTGGCGTAGACTGTCAGTAATCTGACCTAGCATCTACACATATGCAAACAGCTGCACAGCACAGAACGGTCCCGGACCGACAATCAGTCACCATCGGAACAACAAACAAAATCAAGGAATCAATAACAAGAAGATCAAGATTAAGTTACGCACGAACGTACGTTGGCTTCCTTCCGGCTACTAATTGGCAGCGAATTTTATCTCCTCCTCAAAATTCGGTTTTGTTCTGCACGCTTGGGCAGCTTGAGTTGTATGTTGAAGCTCTGTTAATAAAGGAAGCATCCATCTTCCAATAATGAGGCCTTTTCTTAAGATTATGTTCAAGTAGATCGCAAGTGTTAGGTACCTCATACATGAACTAACGCGTAACTGCCGACTGAACTCTCCTCAACTTCAATTCACATCCTTTTTTGTTGATGGAATATAGCTAAGTTTTCCATAACAATTGTTGTGGTCGTTCAAAAATCGATTCCACACCAACGGTCTTACATGCGGACTACCGTCATCATCGTCTCTATAATCTACCCCGACCAAAGCCATTTCCCGCACCCATTTCCCTCACCCATCATCTATCAGAGCAAAAATGAACAACTCCTCTGTAATAACCTTGCCGTCAGTTTACGATATCCATTAAAAAGCACTTACTGCCTGGATGGTCATACTTCTCATGATCAATGTCTTCGGTGCCATAGCCAACGGTCTGCTGCTGGCGGCGACCCTTACATACCGGCCTTTGCGCAACTCTACAGCCTGTATCCTCCTCGCGCACTGCATCCTAGTGGACCTTTTCATCACCCTCTGCACAGAACCTGGCCTTATCCTCGTCACCTACTTCGGGCCTGACTACATCCCACCCAACTTCTGTCAAGCATGGGGTATATATCGACCTTTCTTCGGATTGAAGATACTGTAAAATGAGAGTCAGCTAAAAATATTAGATTGTTTGACCTTAGTTTTTTGTGGTTTAATGGCAACACATTTAGTTTAAAAAGTTACATCCTTACACGTGGCTTTCATTTAATTATTAATATGTTGACAGTAGTTTGGTAAACCAAATTTCTCAAACTTGAATATTAGTCAGTATTAAGCTGGAGTTTAAAGCATCTGAGCTAGCTAACTATGTTAATGGCTTCTTAACAGTTTGAATAATATTTGAAAGCTAAATGAAGCTCATTTTGGATATATTGATCTTGGCAAAAGTTAGAACCAGCAAATTGGGATTTAGTTTTGTTTCATTTCGATTAAAGTTTTTAAAAATAGGCCATCGACTGTGTTTGCTATGTTACAAAAAATATTGGCTTTCAATAAATGTACTAAATTCCACAAATTAATTGTGAATGATTTTGTTTAGTTTTAGTTGCATGTTTTTGTTCTGCAGTTTAATTATATATGACATATTCTTTAGGAGGGATCATGTTTGGATTTGTCTTCGTGGACAACTGGTCCCACACCGTCCTGGCTATCAACCGTTTTATCGCAGCGATATTCCCGCATCAATACAAACAAGTGACTACAAAACGGACCGTCGTCATGGCCGTAGTCTTTCCATGGCTCATCTCCATCCTTCTCAACTTCTTTCCCACTGCCAAAATTGGGATGACCTACGATGCCCTCAGATCATAGAGTGGTTGTACCCCAGCCAGTCGGTCCACCTTCCCGCCGGAGAAGGTTCTCTCCGCATTCGGAGTCTACATCCCATGTGTATTTATCGGTCTGTGTTACTCGATTATCTTAATTAAGACCAAATATGGTTTGCCATTGACGGGAAAGGTAAGCGACGTCGCTCACTCAGCTACGACTACGGGGAAGTCTTTGGTAGTGATGAAGCGCTATACCACGGCTAAGATATTATCTCTCTGCTTTTTGTGGCATTGCATTTTCAATTTTACCGTTCCCCTGGGGATTGGGACGTTTCCGGTGACATACGGTTCCAGTCCGATGATGCAGTTGGCTTTCAAGGGATTGCTTGCCGTTTCTAGTGCCCTTAATCCGATTAGTCCTTCCTTATTTTCACGACGCAACAGCGTGCTAATAAAGCTTACCTGATTATTTTTGCGAAATTCTATTATGCTGTTCTTCACCGTATATAGTTTGCTCTAACTTTTCAAAATGTTAGTCTAATTTGAATCCAATTTAGCGCATCGATAGGAATTTCCGAGTACCGACAGAAATTGATTAGCTTTTTTTAAATAATTTGCTAGTACGTGCTGTTTTTCAGGTCTTTTTCGTGGCTGTGTCGGAGAACTATCAAAGGGGAGTAATGAACGTATTCAAATGTCACCCGGGAGAGACGGATCAAAATGAACCGACAATTCGTCCGTCGGTCGGCCAGAATTTGAAAGTTGTGGAAACTGTCAGTTGAAATGAGGGGCGGACACTGTTCGAGTAATTTAACGGATCTGCCAAGAGAACGCCAATAAGATAGCAGTCAAACGGACACGCGCGTGAGTGGTGGCTTAGAACGGATCGGATGTTGTGAGCCATAGTAGCCCATGAGCGAACTGTAATTACAAGAAAACCATGATCAGCCGAAGTTGGCCTTTTAAATTGTAAACTTTCCCAATCCTTTGCTACAATTTACTTAGTTATGGATCATCTCCACACCAAAATGATGGAGCTGCGATCATCATTAAAAGACAGAATGTGATTGCAGAATGTGATGTCTCGATCATGCATGACTTCACAAACCTTCCCTCTAGAAAAACAGTATCTGAAATACGGTTAAAATCGATAACGGTTACATTTACTCTCTTAAATACTGTTCCATATTGCGTAACAAAACAGCTTGTGACCATTTTTAGTCCCTGAAATAAAAAGATAACCAAACGGAGTACCAATTATGATACCAATTTTATTGAGACTCAGAAGTATTTCCAGAGTAAATTTGAAAGGTCTGGAAATGGAGAAAATCTTGTTGCATTTTAATAGTTTTGTTAAGCACTGAGTTTACAAATACTGTAGTGTTGGAAAAGAACGAGTACAGTGCCAGTTGATCACTGGTCAGTCATTTGGGAGTCAAAGTGTCTTTCTCTATGTGAATTTTATTGTTCTAATTATGGCGAGTCCCTATTAGTTCAGCGGTATGTGCTCTGCCTCATTTGAGAAGGTCGCACCCACGCCCACTGAATGGACGATAGATATCCTCACAAACAATCTCATCGGAGAATTAAGCAACATCTTAACTCTCAGCATCGTTACTTATAGCTCCCCTTCACCACAAAACAAATCAGACCCGGACCGTTTCCACAGTTGAAGTGGAAGACACCCGGATGAATACCTGGGTGCACTGCTAAATCCTGGAAATAAACGGGCCTGTAGCAAATGACCTCAATTTTAGTTCTTTCACTCCCAGATTGTGTTTGTCTAAATTGAAATGTCGTCCTCCTGCTGAGTGTCATGACAGTCTTTCACGTACTCGTTTGACGAAACAACCATAAAGCTTTCAAATGTACAAATAGAATGTGTAAACCCACTTGCACGTTCAAGGCCACTAGGGACTTTGCCGTGAACACCAGAAACCTTTATGTATGTACGTGTCTGTAGCTGGCTTTAATTCCCAGGATACAGACTGTAGACTCAGTAGACGACACGTCTTTTCACTATTAATCAAGAACAATGAAAATTTGAGCAGCCATTGGATCACGGTAGTGATTCACATTGATATATGTGTTACGGGACCATTAGCTGTTTTATACGATCTCAGCGCTCAAATAGACCTTCCGACGTCTCGCATCTCTTACAAATTGAATATATAATTCGGCAGAATTAAGCCACTTTGACCGGCCGCAGCAAACCTATCCTAAATTTAGGTTCATAAAACCAGTAAACGATAAGCACTCTTCCTAGTCCTTAACGTCATTTTCATTGCGCTAACTTTCTTTCTACACCGTTTCAAACGATCATAATGGCGTCGAGACTACTGCCCACTAACCTCACTGTCAACTCCTCCGGAAACGCGACCTTCACCCGTCCGCCCTCCGTCTCCGTCTACATTTCCCACCATCGGTCCCTCATCGTGTGGACGGTCGCAGTCCTCACCATCAATCTCATCGGAGCCTTGGCCAACATCCTCACCTTCATCGCCACCCTCACTTACCGTCCCCTCCGTAAATCCTCCAGCTGTCTGCTCCTCGCGCACTGCATCCTCCTTGACACCTTCATCACGGTAGTCACCGAAATCGGCGCGATTCTGGTGACTCTTTTCGGTGACCGTTTGTTTCCGGCTCACTTCTGTCAAGCCTGGGGCGTCTTCGTGTTCGGTCCGACCTTTGTGGGGAACTGGGCGCACGCTCTGCTGGCCTTCAACCGCTTCGTCGCCGCCACCTTCCCCCACCAATATCGTCGCTTGACCGCCCGTCCAGTCCTCCTAGCTACCATCATCATTCCATGGGTCATCTCGGTGATGGTGAATGTCTTCCCCGTCACGGGCAACAGGGTCCGATTCGAAATGATGTGGCCTTGGGCGGGGTGTATGGTACAGCCGCTGGAATCGTTGGCGCAGCAGCTGGTCACCTCTTTCGGGACGTACATTCCGTGTCTGGTGACGGGAATGTGTTATACCAGTGTCTTAATCCGTTCCCGTCTGTCGGTCAGACGGAGGGTCGGTGAGGGCTCCCGGTCAACCGTTCTGAATCAACGATACGAGGTCTCCAAGATGCTGTTTGCCTGTTTTCTCTGGTATTGTGGGGCGAACTTCACCCTTCCGGCGGCGGTGACCTTCTTTCCGAGGCTGTACTTTTCTAGCCCGCTGACCCAGCTGGCGTTTAAGGGCCTGCAATATGTATCAAGTGCTGTCAATCCGGTAAGTATGTCTGCTCCATTTTTTCAAGGTCTCTTACTACTCACGTCTGCGTCATGACGGTTGACGTTATTGTCATTAATAATTGCTTAGGTTTTCTTCATTGCTGTGTCGAAAAACTACCGGGATGGAGTAATACTGGTGATGACGTGCCGCATAACCGCGACAAACGGTGCGGTGGGAACTCGAGGCATGGTGACCTTCCCGAGGACCAGCCAGAAGTCGTCTGTCCGTTCCTCAACCAAATAACGCCGTCATAAATATTACCTACATATAACGACTGTTTGGCAGACATACCGCAGATTTTTTGTAGATGTTTCGTTTCGTGGGTTTTCCATAGGTTTGTCGTAGGTTTTTTTGTTTCATAGATTTTCCGTAGGCTTAGTTCTATCCAGAATGGTTCGATCGATGATTAACAGCTTCTGAAATTCATCGATGGGTCAGAGCCAATCAACTTCTTTGTGGTACAGAACCCTGTTTTCTGCATTTTGTTGGATCTTGCGAGATAGTATGAGTATTACATTTTGTTTAACTCTTCATTACCATACTTCCGGAAGGACTATTCCTTTAGCGATATGCTGTCGTAATGCCGCTATGAAATACATGACTTGATGCTGCTGACATCTGAAATTGATGGCTAGACGTGTAGGGTATGCTGCAAGCACAAGCAGAAAATATGGGTTTTGAGGCAGTTGGACGGTAACGCGACTTGTGCGAAATTGAGAAGGGGTAAAAGATAATAATCTATTGTGGACCAAGAAAGCACTGTTATATGATAATGATCATAAATGATCTTGTTTTCACAGAAAAGCGATTGCGTAGTTTTGAATGAATTCGCTTTTCCTTTTAGCGTCTACCTGGTTTATCACCGGCAAAGTGGCCTCCAGGCGCTCTCCTGGATTCACTCTCGCATTATCCGTCTATGACATTGGAAGGATATAATAGGCTGGCGGATGACTAGAAAAGCTCTCTTGATCCCTTTTAACTTTCTTCCTGCCAGGGTGTGATTTCAGCCATCTTCTTTCGTGTTCGGTTATTTGAAAATGAAATTGGAAAGAATAAAATGAGGCTATGATCCCTCATAGAAGTAGAAGACTCAATAACACTGTGACTCCTCACCATGCCTAAATAGGGGTGCGCTCGGTTCTGATTCATATTCAAAATCATATTCAAATGACAAAGACTCTCTCCAGCTCAAAGTATGACGCCTATCGGAGTGGTCAACTGTCAACAGTCCACTGTCTCGTGAACGGAAACGGCATCGAATGACGGAATTAATGGATGTCGACAAAGCATGTGATTTAGTAGAGGCAGAGTATTCGTAAACGTGATTTTGTCCGACCTTGTGTGCCTCTCAAAGCTGTTTTGTCTGCCTCACAACGTGGCTCTCTGAAAAACACATTTTTGCATCTCAAATAGGACAAAATTTGCCCTGCCGACGACGTAAGCGCTCCAATTAGATGTTATATGCATGACTTCTTACCCATCACGTTGTCACAAACATTCTTAAGGATTTATATAAAACTACAAACTATTGGAGTTTTAGTTAGAAACTAAATTCATCTGCATGTGCATCAGACTCTGCAAATAACTCACGAGTCAATCCTGAGCTCAAGCTTCTTTTCTGCAACGGAAAAAAGACAGTCGCGTCTCATAGTGAAACACGTTTTTACTTATAGCACTTCTGGGTCTCTTGGTACTTATTCAACACGAGAACCCATTTTAGGGAGAGTAAAGGTTTTATTCCTTTTGGCATTGCGAACGCCGAAGGGGAACACGGTCGTCGAAGACGGCCAAAACCAATAGGAAAAAAAATTGTTAGAACTGTTTGTTGCCGAGAAGGAACACTGACATCTCTAGAGGTGGCAGACCTCGCTTTATATACTTCCAAAAATACAGAGAGGTATGGAAAGTGAATCTAGAGAGGGAGAGACAGTTTCGCACCCAATCCGGTCGCTGGGCTGACCAGTCGTAAAGAGTAACTGGGCAAAGACCAAGCAGGCGAGTTGGGAGTTGTAGGGTGGGCTATTCCGATGAAAGGAAGAACTGACCGCTGGGCGAACTTGTCGGGTGGGCTATGTGTCACGCACTGGACAAACTTGTCGCATGGGCTATTTTGAGGCAGCCCGCGAAAGTCAGTTCACCAGAGAAAGTCCGCCGTGTTATAACCAGATTTATGAGATAAATCTTCCCCATCAATATTTTGAGTCAAAGATTGGTCAGATTTGTGCTGCCTGACCCTTACATTGCACCCTGCTGATCTCTCATCGTTTGGACCGCCTTAGTCATTGCCCCGGGATCAGCGGAGCCCTTGCCAACACCCTCCCCTTCATCGCCACCCTCACTTACGGGCCCCTCCGTAAATCGTCCAGCTACCCCTTGCACACTGCATCCTCCTCGACACATTTATGACCCTGGTCCCCTTATCCGATACTGTCCTCGTCACCCTATTTGGGGACCGTCCGTTTTCACCGCGCTTCTGCCAGATCTGGGGAGCCATTGTTTTCCTGCCGTTCTTCGCCAGCAACTGGGCCCATGTTCTCCTGGTGATCAACCGTTACGTCGCCGCAACCTTTCCCCATCACTACCGCTATTTCACTGCAAAGCTCGTCTTGGTCACTGGCATTATAGTGCCATGATTGATCTCCATCACGGAGAATGCCTTCCCATTCACGGGGTAGAGTATAAAATGATGCTGGGCTGGGCGGGGTGTATGATGCAATCACTGGGATCGTTGGATCAGAACCTGGAGACGGCTTTCGGGGCGTACATTCCGTGTCTGGTTACGGGCGTGTACTACGCTAGTGTCTTGATCCGAGCTCACCTTTCGCTTCGACGGAGTGCCACCCGCGGTTCTTGACCAGCGATATCAGGTCTCCAAAGTTATGTTCGCTTGCTTTCTGTGGTTCTGTGCAACCAATTTTACATTGACCGCTGCGGCGACCTTCTTTCCGGGACCTTACTTTTCCAGCCAGTTGACACAGTTGGCTTTAAAGGGGCTAGGTTATTTGTCACCAGCCATCAACCCGATTAGTGTCTCCACACCTGATCTATCTCTCATGCATGTCCTTATTTTTGTCTGTCCGTCCGACTAGCTTGCCGGTCGTCAGTCCTTATACCCGTCCGTTCCTCCGTTCGGATATCCGACCATCCGTTCGTCAGTATTTCCGACATTGTGTCAGACTCACTGTTTGTCTACTTGTTCATCCCTCCATTCGCCTGATCCTTCCGTTCGGTCATCCGGCAGTCCGTTCGCCCCTCGGTCCGTTATTATGTCCGGCTGTCCGTCCTCCCTTTCATCCGTCCCTCCGTTTGCCTGGTCCCTCTGCTCGATCATCTGACAGTCCCTACGCCCGTCGGTCCGTCATCCTATCCGACTGTCTTCCGCTTTCTCGTCCGTCCCTCCGTTCTTCTGGTTCGTCCCTCCGTTCTTCTGGTCCGCCTTCGGTCATTCGACAGTCCGCTCGTCCGTCGATTTGTCCGTCTATTCGTCCGCTCTTCCGTCAGAGCTTTAGCCCGTCTATCTGGCTCTTTTCATGCATTTAATCATCTCACCAAATCACTTCTCTTTCTATAGCTGTTTTTCATTGCAGTCTCCAAGAACTACCGCACGGGCATCCTCTTCATGCTCTGATGTCGTCCACAAGACACAACCGGAGTCACACTTATTTGCACTCGAGGAACGTTGAATTTTTCAAAGAATCGAAAATCCTCCGCTGCAGAGGACAGCCGCCAAGCCGGCACTTCTGCGTCCCACAATAATTAAACACCGTTCTTTTACAAATGGCAGGCATTTCTCTCTCTCTTTCTTTCCGAAATCAATCCTAATAAGGTTGTATTTGCTGCTTAGTTGGTTGCGAGAAATGCTTCTGATGCGTATATATAACTGCGAATTCCCCAATTACTTTTGATTTAACAAAAAGATGGTCTGAATGCCGATATTTTTTATTGAAGCACCATGCACAGCGACAGCTTTGTAAATACAGGTGTGCATTAGCTGTATTTCCGGCACTCTTCCACTGGGTATAAATGCAGCGTACACATGTATTTGCCTTCAAATAGGCCCTATATCATGCAAGAAGACTCTCGTTACGTAAGTTTAAACTTATTTGTTTGCCTGCCAGTCCTGCCTCTTTCCGTGCGCTGCAAGACGGTCCGCGTTCTCCACGGTCTTCGCCACTGCAGGTTCGCTCTCCCCAGGGATATGAGTGGCAGCGGTCGCGCTGCTGACGCTCTATTGAAATTGACTTACCGTCAATGGGCAACTGGAAGTAGGCCTGCATCGAGCGGCAACTTAATCTGGTCAACCCCAATGAGATAGCAGATTATCAGCAAGCTTGGCAGTAATTCTTAGCAAATGTTATTTAAAGTTGTCTCAACGTTTCGTTGGGCCCTATATACTTCTTTCTGCTCAATCTCCCAGATTGAACCCATTTCAGAGTCGCTTATCCCGATTTTTTCCATTAAACATGCCTGAAAGCAAGCCTGTTTTTGGATACTGGAAGCTGCGCGCTGTAAGTCAAATCACTCAGTACATGCAATATCATCATTTTTGTAAATAAAACTTTGATTTTTCCAGCGTGCCCGACCGATTCGCGCGCTCCTGGATTATGTGGGCCAAGAGTATGAATACAAAGAATATGACGTCTCTAGCATGGAGAGCACGAAAGGTAGTTAATAGTTATATTCAGTATCAAGCGTTTTTTTGCGCAGACAGGCGGATGGTTGTTTGGTTTTAGAGTGGTTCGAGAAGGACAAGCCGGCCCTCAATCACCCTCTCGTCAATGTAAGTCTATACACACGGTACGTCCCTTGTTTGCTGCAAAAAGAGGATAGTCAAATTTTTCTTGACCATGCAATTGCGTTCATAGCTTCCCTATTGGAAGGAAGGAGACCTGATCCTCTTTCAATCGAACGCAATCATACGACACTTGGCCAGAAACCACGGCTTGGGTACGTCGTATATTGCTATGTATTAGTCACGTGTAGATACAATAATCACAGCCACATACAGTAGACATACTGTCTTAGTGAACGGTGAAGATAGCTAAGAGGTTGTTGGCACACGGCCGCGAATCCCTAATTAGCAGTGGCGGGATCTTAAGTCGAGGCGGTAGCCCTCAGCATACACGTCACTGAATAGGATGCATAAAAACTGACGCACGGACCTCGCGGAGTTAGAAAAATGCAAACTTACAGTATTATACTTTATCAAGGCCTTCCACAGACAATGAGGTATTAGGGAAGCATAAGACAGGTTACAGTAACAGCTCGATCTACAAAGAAGCCGGTTGAAACAATGGGAGTTGTACTGTATGTGGACCGAGTTGTTACTTGCACCCTGTAGATTAAGGACATCTGGGTCCACTTTTATGGTTGTTTGGCTCATTATGGTGTGGACCGAGTTGTCACTTCCCCATACTCAGGCGGTGACATCTCGGCCTAGATTCCAATTTTTATTTTATAAAATTTTCATTTATTTGAGGAGATCTATTTAGAAATCGAGAGGAGAAATTTTTTCCGACACAAAAAAGTACTGATATTTTTTTCAACTCGGGGAAATATGGCCGGTCAATAAATATTTCTGAATACATCCCTTTATTTCACCTACGGTATTTAGTACTTTATATTGTCAATATGAATCTTATTAGGTCAAATTCAGAATTTCGAGTGTTTGAATCTTTTAGATTTGGAGCGCTTGGTTAGTTACTTGTGAGTTGGGGGTGGAGGAAATAAAAGATCACCTGATAATTAAATTAGCGTGTCAATTAGCACGTGCACGTGTATGTGAGACTACCATAAATGTGGACCGAGTTGTCCCTGCCACCATAAGAAACACGGGCCAAACGGCAGGTTACGGGATAATCACATGGAGATGAGCCCCCTTCCGATCGATGGTCCTCTTGAGTATTGAATAGTGAATACTCGTATTATTGTAATACGAGTGTGTGTTGGTATAGCCGGGAAGACGCCGAGCGAGGTCGCGACTGCTGACATGATTGCGGAGTATTTTGCCGAACTTCGCTCTGCGGTCATTCAGCTGTCCAATTCCACGGAAAAGAGTCTTTACGTATGTATATATATGGGACATCGATATATCGGAAACTATTTTACCTGGTCTTGATAAACCTCGTTTTGGGATGAAATGGGGTGTGCAATTTGACAGGAAGGGAAACGGGTGGAACATGCCAAAAATTGGCGGGAACACCAATTGCAGCGCATTTCCAAACTACTCGGCTCCAAAGACTTTCTTCTCGACAGCGGACTCTCTTACGTGGACTTTATCCTCCACGAACTGCTCTACGTCCACTCTTTATTGGACCCCGATCTGGAGGAATTCACCAAGAAGGACATTTCCAACGTCGCAGATTTCAAGCAGCGCTTTGAGGTATGGGCCTTACAAAAAGCCCACAACTTGAAATGATTGAATAATTACATCATAATGTACGAGTGTACGAGTATCTCAATAAATCTTTTTCAACCTTTACATGTATAGCGCATTCCCAAGATTGCGAACTTCATGAAACGTGAGGATGCCCGCAAGTTGACCATCCATCCGACGTTCGCCAACTTCCCCGGACATCCACCATCCTGATGATTTTACGAAGTAATATTTACAGATATTACCTTGCTTTAGTCTCAGCTCTTGTATGTACAAGTCTAACGGCGGCCTACCGGCCGCCGACACTTTACAACTTAGGAAAGTCATAATTCGAATTAAAAGAGCTCTGCTCGTTTATTAAAAGCATTAAGTTCGAACCGTCAATCAGGCTTGGTGGGGACGGTAAGGGAAAAAATTTCGAATATTGTAAACCCTCGAGATTTTATTGGTGTTCGGAGAGAGTGAAAATTTTCTTGGTAACTCGTAAGGGACCGAAAATTTTAGTGGCACTCCGATATATTCCGAACTACGGATTACCAGAAACATATGTGAACTTTAAGGACGACGCAAAACTAGCTGATTATCTATGTGGTTAACTACCATAAAAATTCCCTACGCCGAAGCCGGGGGGGGGGGCAATTTACATGAGCCTGTTATTATGACTCGAAGTTGATTATATCTGTAATCTGACGGAGCTCGTGTTAGGGAACCCTTATTTGTACCTTTAGGTTCTGGAATGCAAAAATTCTCTGATACCATAACGGCCAAATAAAAATATTTGTTCATCATAAACATGGAACTATTTCAAAAATAGTGAGGGGAGATTCTGAATTTGTCCTTTAAAAATCTTCCCAAGTAAGCAGTGCTAACTTCAAATTAAAAGTACAGGGTCCACCTACCACGAACATTTACTCAACGTTGAATGGGTTTCTAAATTTTAACGTTGCTCAAAACCTTAATTCTTTTAAAAGCAGATGTCTAGGTGAGTTGACTTTCTTATACTAATTTGAGTTTTTAAAATGTCAGTGAAAATCGCTAGCCTCGGCGCTCTTTTTGTAAACTGGCAATTTTTTTCTGTTAAGTTCGGCCAGGATCCAGCCGTTCTCTTCAAAGATATACATTCTTCAACCACATTTCACGGAAAATTGCTTAGTACATATTGTATACATATTATTAGAAGACTCCACTAAACTATGTATCTTTGCTTCTGCACGGAAACATCAATTTTCTAAAATGTATAGATTATATTTCACCCAACCAGTTAGTTGTCCCATAAAAATGTTGGAATCACCAGATGCAACGACATTCCTGTTCACTTTCGACTTTGACCGAAAGAAGGAAGCTCTTATTTCTACTCATACACTACTTTTGCTTGCTTGGTGGGTTGGCTTTACATGCTCAACTAGTGAGATTATGTCAAAGGTCATGTCAATCCAATCAACAATCAATCTACACAATCTACGTCTTTCATTTGGCGAACCCTAGAAGCTTTCCATCGAAAGTGTTCATAATCTGTTAGCTTGCAACATGAGCTGAACTCTATCCAGCACATTTTTTAAAATTATGAAACTGAAACCAGTACAAGCGGTTTATAGAAATATTTCGGACAGTTGGTAATTAATTCTAAACCTAAACGTTAAGTTTAAATTTTTGGGTCCTTCTGTGGAGGGCCTGGCGTTTGAAACGTCTTTTAAATAATTTGTTCCGGGTTTAAACGTAATATATATATATATACGTTTAGAATTGTTATCTACGTTCAACAATAATTATCTTTTTAGGATTTATTGAAAGCAGTTTTCTTATCGCTTCTGGTAAAGAGCTTAACTATTTTTAGGGTAACACTATTGTTCCACCCTTGTTCCACCCTTTTCCCACCATTTCCCTATAGTCCAACCCTTTTCGTTTTTAATTTGAATAAAGTTGAATAATGGAACGGAGGGCTTCCTGGGAGCCTGTCTGTTTCGAGTCGGAAATAGCTTCATTGTCATCTGAGCGGTCCCCATCATCTGCGACGGAGCTGCCACTCTCATTCATTTTGTCTCGAAACGACAAGTATAGTTATATATATTTAGTTATCTTTATCTTATTATCATACTAATAAACTATTCGAAATTGTTTGGCTTTTGGATTTCAATCATTCCATCAATCAGTAATTTATCTTATGAATAACTAAGTATCGTGGTAACGTCTTGAAAGACATTTTTTTTGTATTTCAATTAAAAAAAATTAAAAGGGTGAGACCATAGTGAAAAGGGTGGGACTATAGTGAATGGGTGGGACTCTGGTGATTTCCTTATTTTTATTTAGTGATGCTGCTTGGTTTCAATGTAAATTTTATAGTATGTTTTAAAAATTTAATTTTTTAAGTTAAATGTCGAAGTAAATGCAAATTTCTTCCCTTTAATGATACCCATGTAGGATTATTTGTTCGAAACCTAATCATAATGTGTAGGTTAGGGTTCAAGTTTTTAACGTTGCAGTTTAACTTTCAAATTTGATTCAATCGCTGTTAATGTAGTGATATTGCCTGATATGTTGTGTCGCACCATCGTTCTGATGACGTCATCGTGAGCTTAAGGCTCGTTAACGATCATTCTGCTACGCAGAAGCCACATGACTGATGTGCGCATCAAGTGCACTTGATTACACAACACTATATGCCAATGTAAAAAATAAGTTTCGTATTACTATAATCAAATTTTCTGGACTTCACTACCGTATTGGTTACTCTACGTTACATATTAGTTCCAATTAAAAAAAGAAGATAACGTTGTGGGAGAAAAAATTTGAGCTACAAAGCGGGGGTAGGGACGGCCTTCAAGAATTACATAGGGAAAGATATTGCGCGAGTCAAAGATGATCTAGCCAGTCTTTCACCGAATGCATGTTACTGTATCTGTGATTGATTGATTGATTGATTGATTGATTGATCATTCAAGCCAGTTACTACGGTCATTTCCGTTTCTATCAAGAGGCTTTATTCAAAAGACCTGGACCTTCAGTGATTAAATTGCAAAAGAAAACAGATGGCAGTCTGATCTATTTAGGAGCCCTTAACCATCTCCTCTTCCATATTATGCAATAATTACCAAATTTCGTTTACTGCACCCACCAGAAAGAAAAACACGATACGGTACACGTGTGGATGTTTGGAGTAAAAATTGTTGTTACGGCTTGCTTCCGTTCTCCGCCAGATTAAACCATCTTAATTGAATAATGTAGTGGTTAATTGGCATGCTCCAGACGCAATTAGAGCTCAGGAATGTTCCCGGTAAAGCAATTTGACAACTTATATATGTATACATATGTATACCTCATTTTGCCGTTGTCGAGAACAAAGGTACAAGGCTCACATTTTAATCCGTTCATTTCAGACATCGTACTAGTATAAAATTGAGAGAGATGTGTAGAGGATAGGCGAACTTAACGTTTCGTTACAACACTGCTAAAAATACCATGCCGACAAACTCCGGAAACATCTCCAAATACTACTGCATGAAAGAGTCTTTCACGCCGACTAATATCACCCGGTCCCTAAACAATTCCACCGCTCAAGTTGACCCAGCCATTATTGTCTGGCCGTACATGGCGGGTGTGTTGTGCAGCGTCGCGGCTGTCCTCAACTTCTCCGCTCTTTTCGTCATCTTCAAGTTTCCAGTCCTCTTTAAGGGAGCTGGCTTTCTCATTGCTCATCTTCTGGCGTGTAATGCAATGGAATGCCTGACCGGTATCCCCATGCTGATCAACCGAGTGGCCAAGGCTCCCTACATCCAAATGGACTGTGGGATTTGCAGATACCAACATGGTTTTTACATCACGTTCAACAATCTAGGTAACACACCGACCGGCCGTGTTGATAACGACGTAATACCGTAATTCGCATCGTATTTCAAGATTATACCTTCAACTATCCAAGTCAAAATTTCGGGGGTGCATTACGACGATATCAAAAATATATTTAGAAGCACTAATGTGTGCCATGATCCATTTTCGACAAAAAATTATGATACCGACGCACGTGAAACCTTTTTCGACATGTTTATAACAAAAGTGTATTTAAAAACTATCTTTAGGTTGGAACTTAACTTTTGGGAATTTATTTTATTTATAATGAATTACAACGTTTCACCCTTTGTAATTAATTTTAAAGATTGCAGTTATACTTACAAATATTGCTGTTGATGTGAATTGACAATGAATTTGAAATTGCATTTTAAGAAAAGATAGTCATGAAAGGAGCACAAATATGAGAAATGCGTATTTGTAGCCAACTGGAGTGAAGCGTTACTTGGACTGAATCGGCTTGCCGCCATCATTTTACCCCTGCAATTCCACACGGTCAACCGAAACCTTATCCAACTACCGGCCCTTCTGGCCTGCTGGGTCCTCACTTTAGCTTACACTGTACCTCCTACAGCCGATATTCTCGGGATCTATCTGCTCTCCGAGACAGGGACCTGTGCAATCATGTCGCAGACCGCAGTGACCCGCGTTCTCTATAGCTTAAACGCCTACTGCCCCACTGTGTTGATTGCGGCAGCCGCCTTCGTTATCACCACTAAATTCGCTCGAGATGTCAAACTGCGTCGCATGGTACATGTGGTGTCTGGTGAACAGGAGGCACGCCGGCCTCCGCCACTAGTTTCACCTGTGGTAGTAATGTCGGAGAGACAACGGCGAATCACCAAAATGTTAGTCATGTCATTCTGCTTGAGCTTGACCTGCCAGACACCGGTCTATATCTTGGTCAGCACCGGCTACAATGCCAGCAACCCCATCATCACCGTCTACCTAAACCTCTTGACGATGGTCCATTATGCCGCCACTCCAGTACGTATTTTCGCTAAGCACATTTTAAATAAAATCACAATAAATAAATAGAAATTACAAAAGTGTGTGTCCTTTGTATACATTTAAAAAGTACATATAAAGATCATTTGGATACTTGTTTGCTCCTGGAAAGTTTTTTTTGCGTAGGTCGTGTTCTTCACCATGAACAAGGATTATCGCGACAAGGTGGGCGTTATTTGGGCCGGACTTGGAGGCACCACAGTCGCCGTTGGCCCGATGGAGGACGTCACCGCTATTGGGAACAGAGGGAGAGTTCGTCCCATCGGTTAAGCGGAAAGGCGTACTACTCTAATGATCCAGATCAGAGCCATCAAGAAGCAATGAAATTATGGCGTCGTCCTTCCTTCTACTGATATACTAGTATGCTTACACTGTTCAACACCGTAGTACTACACTGTAGTATCATAGCGTTTGCTACATTTGGTTATGATCGTAAACTTCCATGGTCAGTTCTACAGGTATATCCTAGAGCTGAATAATAGTCATTGTCATCTCTCACGACCAGATTGTGCCAAAACAACTATCGTATATTAATACTATTTGTAGATGGTAAGGTAATATACACACGCTTTTTGGTATATTCAGGGGGCTTATGCAGCGTGTAGTTAGTGCAATAATAATAAGGAAATGTGGGCCAAAATGTTGAATCATGACGCTAATGTCAAAACCGCTAAAAAACAAGCACCCATATTGCAATGCTGAAACAGTGTACACTGCATTTCTGGTGTCGAACAAAGCGACATGAAGGAACATTTTACCGAAACTTCTTGTCAATTTGTGGATGCGTGATACGTGCTTGCGCATATCAAGATTTCGAAAATGCGTGACATGATATTAGGGAAGGGGTCTATCTCTCTTTACACTTACATTTGTCTCTTCGAAATATAAATACTACGTGTGTTTTTGTACATTAAGACTAGGAGGCATGTGACGCACGTGAGCCTTGTTGATGCATCCCGTGCTCCGGCAAACGATCCTTCGCAGCATTCGTGCAACTGCGATGTGCTGAGCTCGTAATTAAGCCCATAAATAGCACGCTATTAGCCGCTTAATCGAACAACACTCGCATCATTTAATTTAAAGCTTCCTGTCCGTCGCAGTCAAGCGACATCTTCCGGCTGGCTCAGGTCCTTCCAAATTCATTGCTATCAACCCTGTTTAGACATTGTATTATAAACTATCTGATATTACAGTAAAATCTGCCTCTCAAATACTATTTAATACTCATTCTAAATTTAACTACTTAGGTATGTTATTGTCGGAAATGTATGGAACATGTGAAATTAGTCAGAATTATATATAAAATAACTGTGATCCTGTCATTACGTTTTGTGTATCATCATCATATGCATCATGCCGGCAAGTCCAGGAAACATCTTGAAGTACTACTGCGCGCCAGAATGGTTCGAATCAACAAATATATCTCTGCTCATAATCCGCTGCTCATCAAATTGATCCCGCCTTCATTGTTTGGTCTTACACTACCGGTGTGCTGTGTTGAGTCACTGCGGTCCTCAGTTTCTCCGCTTTGGCCGTCATCTCCAAGTTTCCGGTCCTCTCGAAAGGAAGCCGGCTTTCTCATTGCTCACCTTCTGGCATGCAGCGGGATGCCTGACCGGTATCTCCATGCTGATCAGCCGAGTGGTCACGACTCTCTACATCCAACAGGACTGTGGGATTTACAGATGCCAACAGGTTTTCTACGTCACTTTCAATACTTCAGGTACGTACCGGTATAAATAATTCGAACCATGGCGAGTTTGAAA
Source organism: Hypsibius dujardini (assembly GCA_001579985.1). Lineage (NCBI taxonomy): Eukaryota > Metazoa > Tardigrada > Eutardigrada > Parachela > Hypsibiidae > Hypsibius > Hypsibius dujardini. The sequence goes on from LRSR01000649.1 coordinate 130,249, forward strand.
TACTTGTACTTGTTTTTACCTTCACGGATACAATTAGTTATTTTACACTAATTTCGCTCTAATTAATTAAGAACAGAAATCCTTAAATAATTGCAATGAGCTGCTTTTTACAACAAAAAGATATTTTAAATAGCGTTTCACTGTTTTAAAAATATTTTCAAAAAATGACGTAAATTCGAGAACGACCCTCCAAACAACCATTCGGATTTTCGCACATTTGCAGACAAGTTAGCTTGCTGGTGCCTCACTTTAGCCTACGGACTCCTATCGACGGCAGACCTTCTCGGCGCGTACCGACTCACTCCCACGGGGACTTGTTCCGTCGTCGCCCAAACCGCCACAAGCCGGTCACTACACACCATTAACACTTACGTTTCCATAATCCTTGACCTTGGTGATGATCACCAAATTTTCCAGGGTTTCGAAGGTCCGCCGTAGTTTGGTAGAATGTGCGGCAGTACCGCAGTAGCAAGAGCAGCCGCCGCAGTAGTCTCGCAGTCCTGTCAAATCGCAACGACAGAAAAGAATCTCCAAGATGGTGGTAATGTCGTTTTCCATGAATTCGACGTGTCAGATTCCTCTGTACATCTTCATCAGCGCCGGCTACGCTACCCGCAAGCCGGGTGTCACGCTCCACCTTAATCTCTTCGCACTGGTACACTACGTTGCCACTTCAGTAGGTTCTTCCATCATTTCAGACGATTATATAAACACTGGATGCAGATAATGAGATGCCACAATTTGTTTGTAGATCGTCTTCTTGACGATGAACAAGGACTATTGCGATAAGGTCGCCGTGCTTTGGGCGAGACTTCGTAGCACTAGCACGATCATGGCGGAGGCCCCGAGGAAGGACGCCACCGGAACTGGGACCCAACCAAGGGTTGGCGCCAGCGGCTAGCTTCAATTATGTGACCCTGGTATTTGTTGAAGTCATTTGCCGCTCAATATGTCAAGGTTGATTCTCATGTTCTTCATATTACTCAAATGTACTCGTACTGTATTTCTCCTACTGTACTAGTTCTCGTTCTTGTCTTGTGCGAATGTTGTTTCTGTGTCGATTGGAGAATGCGCTTGTTGACATTGTTGTAGCCATGTCTGTCCGATAAAGATGAGTCTACGAAGCTCGATTCGAGACTCGACTTCTCGCTTTGATTTCTAAATTCTTATTCAGTCTACTTTTCATCGTCTTGCGATCTTGTCTTGTCTTCATTTCTTGCGCAAGTGATAATTCCGAAAAGCAGTACTCGTAATTCTCGTGTATCGCAAGGTCAACAGGACTTCCGGGTTTTCGAAGGGAGAATAGGTCCTCTCAATTACAATCCTTTTTTAATAACATTTTGTAAGATTTGTGTTCTAAACTGTACCCTCTTTCATGTGTCTTGTTTTGACCAGAGAGATTTCGATTCTGGGACTAGGATACATTTTTGCTGTGACACAACATTATTGCAAACGTTTCTCCTCTCTGCAACCTTCTAACTGCCTCCTTCCTAGCTGAGCACACAGGAGAAGCACGGTAGTAACACACAAACGAAAACAATCCCACTGCGGCTGGAACTGTAGGAAGCTGTTCTGGACTGTCCCACTGTAGATCTGAGTATAGGAAGACAACGAAAAACACCACGACCAAGTCAGCCAGACACGGAGCTCAATGAAAATGTCGATGCAAAAGCCGAAAAACGCGTCGACTGATTTATTCAAGTACAGACGGAACCGAAGCCGTCGCCAAACGAACAATGCTAACACTGCTCCAATCAGATCGAGCGCTAGGCCGCGAGCGAACAAATCAAAATAGCCGCACATAAAAAAAGAGCTACCACGCGCAACTAATTATCTAGTTATGAAATAAAGGAAGAGATGAACAACCAGCGAAAGACAAAGGAACAAAAGGAACAGAAGGAATGATTTTGGCTACAGCATCAGATTACGGACGCTTAGGCTATTTTCATCGTCTATTGTTTCGTGTCAAAGGGAAAACCCCTTAATTTCAAATTGTCAAGTGAGACTTTCAAACTGGAAATCAGGTGAATTGAGAATAATCGTTAAGGTCGTTCAACATCTCAGTCTAGTCTCGTCGATCTGGACGTCAACTAAGAACGCCTTAACAGGTGGTGCCACCACGCGGCGAAACGCCGCCGTGCCGTGCGTGTTAATGAGAAGGTTCGCTTCGCTCAAGCCCGACATTTGTTTTCTTGGAGATTTTTAGTTTTACAGACGTCCCAGCTGTTTCTCAATCTTATCCTTAATCGTTTTTATGGAATAATTTTCTGATCCACCTGCTCCTCTTAGGACATCTTTGGTGTGGAGTATTGACAAAGAGGAACATCCACGTCAAGGTTTGATCGTCCAATCAAAAGAAATGGACATTTCATCACCAATATCATCATGGTCGCGCATTTTCTTCTCATTCATCCCTCGCTGATTGCAGCTCTTTCCCGGTTTATTTAAACAGGTAAGATAATGCACTTGTAATAGCATTATTTCAGTGCATAGTGAAGTCATTCGAAGCAGGGCATAAAACTTGAGACAACAGAAGAGAAACCGCAGATCAGGTGATTCTTCCCAATCAACAATCAATCAGAGCCATTCTAGACAGTTTCTCACAACATTTTCTGGGTGTTCCATCTCTAATTTATCCCTTCCCCTACTTGATTAAAACTATTTAGTCAAGGCATTTTTTGAGTTTCCTACTTAGAACGTCATTGCTTGGTTCGTACTCGTCTACTACCTGAATGAAAAGTGACTCCATTTCTCGAGAAGATTTGGTTAATACGCAACGCTAAATCAGTCAATCAAGCGATATGTGCTTGGCCAACGTTTGTCCCAACTCAGTCCCATAACAATCAGGCACAGCAACGAAGCGCGTAGACAGCTCTCCCTGTTATTTAATCTAACATACCGAAGAAGGTTTCATTGATTAGACGCAATCAACAATCAAGCGCCCGCTTCATATAAATATAGCTGTGATTGTTTAAATACATGAATGAATCGATTGGCTGTTCAGGCAACTGTTTCCTTCACATTTGTACCTTGGTTTCCGGATAGTTTCATTCTGTTTCCGTTGTTCCCTTTTGCAGTGTAATGAGCAAACAGCCAGCTCAGGCGGGCGCCGGACCCTCTGTCCAATCAACAGCAGCACCTACTACGACAACGTCTCCGGCAACGCTGACTCCCTCTTCTTCTTCCAGTACTTCTCACTTGCCGAAATATTTCACCCTCTCCTCCACAAAGGTCAATTTTGTGGCCACGGCCACCCCCAAAGCAGTGCCATCTCTGTTGAAGACTGTCATGGGTCCGTCCACTATCACCGGGGTTCGTGCTGCCAATCCACAAGTACGACTTGGCATCGCTTGGACTTGTTGATTGGTTGATTGTGCTGTTAGTTTCTTCAAAATTCAAAAACATTTCACCACGTTTACCTTATTCTACAGTATCCTTTAGATTGTGCTATCTGATTTTGGATTTTTTACGATTATATTTGCTTTCTTGATTAGACTGAAAATGGGTAATTCAAAAGTGTTATTTACAGGTAGCGGTAGGAACGGCCTCTACATCCGCGACGCCGGCCACTATTACCACTACAAGCAAAGTGCTAAGCGGCAGTGGCACCAGCCAGACCGTCCGCTTCCCCATGACTTTCAACATTCCCACGTCGGCGAACGGGAAGAACGGAGTGATCCCAGTGGTATTATCCCCGAGCACCGCCGGTCGCCCAGCCGGGCCGTCAGGCGTCAAGGCAGCCGCTCCTCTTTCTGCTCCTCTCGCCACTACACCGATCACTCCATCGGCGCCGCGGCAGTCGGGCGCGGTGGCGGCTGCTGCGCGGAAACGTGCTCGCATGGAAGCGGCCGGAGTGACATACAGCGGGAAGAAAGTTAAGACGGAAGAGGGCGGCAGTTCGAAGAAAAGTGCCGCGGAATTGGCAGCCAGTCGACGGAGGAGACGCACTACCGAGGACGGGGTCAAGGGGCTGCGGTACTTTGCCACGAAAGTCTGCGACAAAGTTCGGGAGAAGAATGTAGGTCCAGGATTACTGACAAATAGATCGACTGACATACAGGCAGACAGACAGACCGACAGACCGACCAGACACACAGACAGATGTAAACAGATCTATCGACATAAAATAGGAAGATAATCGGAAAGCTGGGAGTCGGAATGTTAAGGTTGGCAGATTTCTAACTGATGTGATCTTTTCCTGTCCGTTTCAGTTGACCTCCTACAACGCCGTGGCCGAGGATCTCGTGCAAGAGTACTCTGACCCACATCCTAGCAAGTCGCGCGAAGAAGTGGCCTGCGAGCAGAAGAACATTCGTCGGCGTGTTTATGACGCCTTGAACGTCCTGATGGCCATCAACGTCATCGCCAAGGAGCGGAAGCAGATTCGATGGGTCGGTCTACCTCGCTCGCTCAACGAGGCCGGCATCCCCAAACGGGAGAACTTGCAGGAGCGTAAGAGAAATCTGCAGTCGCTGCGACAGCGGCTCTTCCATTCCTCATTGCAACTGATTGGTCTAAAGGAATTGGCTGAGGACAACAAGGCACATAAGGCTGCCATCTTGGCTGCAGAATTCGAGGCCGCCAAGGTACTGTCTGTTTATCTTTCTGTGTCTGATTATCTGTCTTGATTACTTCTCTGTCTTTGTATCTGTGACTTTATTTGTTTGATTGTTTGTTCGTCTGTCTGTCTGTCTGTCTGTATGTCTGTATGTCTCTGTCTCTATCTGTCTGCATTTGCGCCTGTATCTTGTGCATGTATCTTGTTTGCATGAGCAGGTTTTTGCCTGTGGGTCTGCCTTTGTCTGCATGGACATCTACTTGTCTGTCAATCCGTCAGTTTTTTTGTGCCTCTATCGGTCTATTTTCTTGACTTGATCCTTTTAATAATATCTCCTACGATTGTTTCCAGGAGTCGCCGTTCTACGACATCAAGCGAGCTGAGATTGCCAATGCTGCAATCGCATCCGAGCTGGACCAAGACGAATCGCAGCATATCCATATGCCCTTCCTCTTTGTCACATGCGGCAACCGTTGCGAAGTGGAGTGTGGCGTCAGCACTGACCAGAAGGAGTATGAGCTACAGTTCTCCGAACCCTTCAAGATTGTCGAGGACACGGAAGTGCTACGGAATATGAGCCTGGTCCGGGCGCTCGACAAGGGCGAGTACGGAGTGGAGGAGGTGAAAAAAGCCGTCCAACAGGTGTGTTGAGCCTTGTGGTTGCTTCACTGCCCTTTCGATACAATCATATTGCCCAAATAAAAATTTAGTTTGAATAATTTTAATTTAATGCTTCAGTACTTATTATTCTTGTTTATTTTGTTACTTTTCTATTGAAAGGCTTTCTCATTCGGCACATATTAATTCAGCTCTTGTGATTTAAAGACATTTTGTAAGTATCAAGAAATATGTGATTGAAAAGAGATGTTCTTTTTTTATGTCTAATTGATATTGCGAGAACTTTTTCGGTTTGTTTACGTAAATTATATTTTGCAGTTGCCTACTTTCATGACCAACCGCTTCATCGGTTTGCTGAATGACCATCAGGATAAAATTAAGAAGTTGAATGAAAGCATTCGGCAGCAGGAAGCGGCCCGTGCGGCCGCGGTATTGGACGCAAAGAAAAAGCAGCAACAATTTAAGGTAAAATACTGATTGGAAGTTAAGACATATTACAGACAGACAGACAACCAGTCAAAGAGACAGAGACATGCAGAGAAACAGACAGACAGACAGACAGACAGACAGACAGATATGCAGACATATTGGATATAGGGAGACGACAGGTAGTATAAAACATTTTATTTTTAGGCAGTGCAGAACGTTTTGAATGGAAAGGTAGCAATTGCGCCCATGCCGATAAAGATTGAAGAAGGATTAGCGGAGCACAGCCCCTCCACCAGTGTCCCCGAGGCAACAGCGTCTTCCTCCGCCGCAGATCTGTTTCATACCGTCTCGCAACCACACTGCGCGCCCATTGCTTCTCTCCAAACCGGATCGCCGATCACACTCAAGCCGGCTTATTACATTCAGGTATCCAAGGTACCGCCGGTTCCACAGAAGGTGGTGCCCTCAGTTGCTACCACTTCGACTACTATGCCGGCGGGGTCAAGTTAAGAACTCCACCATCGTCATGCAATTTGTTGTCCAAAGTATGTCTGCATCAACGTTACGTCATATTTCGGGTTCAAACAAGCAGGGCTCAATTGAATAGGCAAGGAAGTGGAGAAGTAGACAGCCAGAGAGTCTGACAGACAGAAAGACAGGCAGATGAACAGATATACGGGCAGACAGACAGACAGACGGACGGAGAGACAGACGGAGCGACAGATAAACAAAGCCAGGCAAATAGATAGCGAATCAGTCATGGTACCGAGATGTCACACATTTGTCTTTTTTCAGGGATGCTATCGGAAATAAGGAAGTGTGCGTTTTTGGCCTACGCATAATATTCTCTACATTCATGTTCTTGTTCGCCTATGATATCAGTTGTTTTTAACCGAAAATTAGTACCCTCTTGCTAATCACTCACTCTGGGACGGGTGTGCTTTTTCTTTCTTTGCTTCAACCGTTTTGGTTTTGTTATTCCTCTCAACTTCGTTGCGCGTATATCATAATAATAATTATTATATTGAAGAGATATGTCCACATTTGTGCACATATACCATGTTATAGAATTTAATGGATGTCAGTGTGAAAAGCGATCTAAAACAAGCTCTTAGGAGACAGTTTCTATCAAATGTGGTAGATGCTCAGACCAATCAACAGACCAAACCATATTACGACATTTCCAGAGAAATTTACTAAAAACTCAGCTACTTAAGCCAATCAGTGGATGTTTTAAACATGATTTCCAAATCAAATTCTCGAGGTAGGAGCATAGCAGGGCTCGTCAGATCGTCATCACATCAAGTGCAGTCGCCGTACTTTTGCGACCATTTTTCGAGATCAGCCAGCGACGACTCTGGCACACTGGAACGGATTCGGCGCGTCGACTCCAAAAAGTCTTCCTTCGTGATCGGCCGAATCTATAACCAGCAATCCAATTAATGGGACATGCATTTGCCCAACAATTGGACTAGCATCCAGATAGACAGGCAGAAATACAGAGGCACACAGCCAAGCAGGTAGACATCCGGTCATATAGAGGCGAACAAAGTGACCAGATATAATGACGGCAGACATACTTCTTTGTGCTTGAGGGTGGGCACCCGGGAGGGATCAATTTCCCGAATCGGGCCCATCGCGGCGTCTTTGGCTAACGCTGCCAAGTCACTGCCCGAGTAACCCTCCGTAGCCACGGCGACTTCATCAAAGTCCGCCTGGGTCAGGGAATGCTGATGATCGCGTAAAAGCCGCTTAATCATGGACATCCTGGCTTCATCATCCGGTAGAGGAATCATTATCCGCTTCGGAAACCGCCTAAAATGTAAACAGAAAAACAGTCAAGTGTTTCTCTCTCACAAATACAAGGAGAGCGAAGCAAACCTCAGGGCAGCCAAGTCGAGTTCCTGCGGCAAATTAGTGGCACCCATGACAAGGATCCGGTCTTCCGAGCTGGTACCCACTCCGTCGAACTGAACGAGAAACTCAGTCTTCAGTCGCCGAACCGCGTCGTGTTCGCTGTCTTTTCGGGCCGAGAGAATGGAATCAATCTCATCGATGAAGATGATGGACGGCTGTAGTTCTTTGGCACAAGCAAAAAGGGCGCGAACCAATTTTTCTCCCTCCCCGACCTGAAAATAAGGCCCATTTATACTTCGTCTTGTAACCCCCGTCTTGTAAGTCTTATGTCTTTTTTGCGCTCGCCTGTTTATACTCGCAATACGTCTTGTGAGTCCTAGACGTCTTGCGAGAATAAACACATGTCCCCCAGGTGCCCCAAGACTGACCCATTTAGAGGTTAGCGTTGACGCGCTGATATTAAAAAACGTCTGCCTGGATTCTGTCGCGACAGCTTTGGCCAACAAAGTCTTTCCATTTCCGGGCGGGCCGAAGAGAAGCAGACCACGAGCAGGTGCTCTCAATCCGGTGAACACCTAATCGAATAGAGAAACAAGATAGAAACTTAGATTCATCATTCCAGACAAATAGGCGATCAAACGTACTTCTGGTCGAAGAGCCGGCCAAACAACAGTCTCCTGCAACGCCTGCTTGGCGCTCTCCTGTCCGGCAATGGCGTCCCACGTCACTCCCGGTGAGTTATCAATCACTTGATCGAGAATTAACTGTGCCATGGCTGTGTCGACATTCTTCAGCGCGCTAACGTGTTTCCGTTGCGTTTTCGGCGTCACCGCACCGGAGGAGTCCGGTCTAGCTGTGGTTGAGCCTTTCAAAACGGGAAGCTTGCTACGGCTGCTGAATGGAGGAGTCGGCTTCTCCCGACCACCAGAGACGGATCGTGGCGCTCTGGTCGGATCGGAGACTAAGCGATTCGTAACCTTTATATAAAAAACCCGAATTTAAACTTAAAATTGAATGTTCCTCGAGCAGCCTAATCATTTTCTATCTCACAATTTTCCTGTCTGCCTGTCTGCCTGTCTGCCTGTCTGTCTGTCTGTCTGTCTGTCTGCCTGTCTGCCTGCCTGCCTGCCTGCTTTCCTGACGTCAATCTGAGTTGAGACTTACCAAATTCCGCTGTCTCGGAGCAGGTATTTTAGGGGCATCTTTCGCCGCAGCGTTGAATTTTCGTTGAGCACCTGTAGCTGTTGCCGCATTCCTTGGAAGGGAGGCGCTGCCAAACTTTTTGTCAGGCGATCCGGCAGGGATGTTTTTCCGATTCAGTTGGAGCTCTTCAGCTGAAACATGTATTCGCTCAAATCTTTCAGCACAACAGAAGACAATTGAGTAAAAGAGGCTTGACACTTACACAGATCATCCACTCGTTCTTGGGCTAGCTTCAGGTTCTTCATCATCTTGTCTTTGATACCTTGAGCCCTTGCAAATCTCTCCTCTGCAAGATAAACGCACTTGTAATGTTAATTCAAACGGTTAATTTAATTACTTAAGCAATAGCAATGAATTAAAATAACGTACGATAGAGCTTTTATGAAAAATTAGATGAATTTAGGTTTTAATACAAAACCACATCTCGTTTAAACAAAGCTACCAAAACAACCAATATTAACACCCAAAATCAACAAATCAATGATTAATTCAAAGGCAAACAATTCCAAACAGATGAGGCTAATCCATCAATCAAGTACAAGTGTCTCATGCAGAATTCATAAAAAATTATTGCATTATTCTGAAACATCTTGCCGAGCTTCTCGCTTCGAACTGCTTACCATCTAAATTTCGCAGATGCTCCGGCACATCGTCAATCACAGAGACACCCCGTTCCAGCTCGGCGATGCCTTGCAGGTAAAATTCCACCGCTTTTGCCCGATCATCTCCACCTGTTCGAAAAAAAACTCATCGAAAATTCCCAAAACACAAAACAAAATTCTGTCCCACCTCGTCCCGATTCATCCAACAGCAGCGCCTTGGAAATGAAATCATATCCAGATTTATGAAAGTGCTGGTAAGAGTCCAGATCGATATCCTTGCCGGATTCGGAATTATTGTTGCGTCGTCTGCCTGCAGAAAAAAGTCAGCAACTTCAACTCATCAATCAACCGAAGCTGCTAGTGACAAAATCACTGCAAACCCAAACACTCAAATCAAGTGCGATCGATCAATCAGCTAAGAGATTTAAACATGAGCCATGCAGCCCAATCAATCAAGTACATAAGGGCAATCAATCAAAGGTTTCCAGAACGAACAAACCAGAACAACCAATCAAGTAAATTTGAACATTCAATTAAAAATTGCCAGCAAATTCGCCATCAAACCTGGTGGAACGGGATCACTTTTCCGAGGCGAGGCCATTTGTAGTCTACGTTGATGGCGCGAGAGTAGTTTATGCCGTGGACGAGGGCGGAATTTTCGGTAGAGATCAATGGTGAGGAGACAAGCCAGGAAATAGAGGCATTTAAAGGAAAAATTAAAGAAATTGATCAGGGGATACGCGAGGATTTCTAGTGAACTGCTGGCCTTTCGGTGGATTGATTGATTGCGGAGGGGAGCAGGTGATGATGACGCAGGAGTTTTATCTACTTCCCCTCTTCCATTAGGCGAAACAGGAGGCATTCTTTACGTTTCGCATCTCGGGGGCATATTTTCGATTCAAAACAAATTCAAAAATGACAAGATGGGCTATTTTGAGGTCGATAAAAGGATTGATGGACATTGGTCGTAAAAATAATGTACACACGTGGCCACAAAATAGCGCTAACCAAGTTAAAACCATATTTTTATTGGATGCCAGCAAACAAGGGTGGTCAAAGTTTGAGCTAATTTTAGGCACAGCGTGCCACTCTTTTTCTAATCACTTGATTTCTTGATTAAGTGTCCGCCAAAAATCGAAAACAAAAGTCAACAAAGGGACTTATAACAGAAAAGTGAGGTAAACAAATTTGGTTTCACCTAACCTGGAATCTAATGACCAGCATTTTTCAGAGATAATACAAAGATTTCTATCAAAAAAACGTTGATTATCAATGATAAATTGGAGCACCGTTGTTATTGATAACCGCCTCCACTCCAGGCATCTAGGGATTTATTGCACAATTCAAAAATGACGATCTCGTTCCAGAGTTCCCGGAGGTGCCTTTGTGCCAAATTTTCGCATTGTTTTGCTGTAATAATTTTTCCGGTTATTAGCTTCCAGTTGAAATTATATTTTTTTGTTACGGTTTTTTATTAAAAGTCCATTTGTTGACTTTCGTTTTCATTTTTTGACGGACACTTAATCAAGAAATCAAGTGATTAGAAAAAGAGTGGCACGCTGTGCCTAAAATTAGCTCAAACTTTGACCACCCTTGTTTGTCGGCACCCAGTAAAAGATTGGCTTTAACTAGGTTAGCGCTATCTTGTGGCCCCGTGTTTACACAAAGCAGTGGAGTTGCATGATGCGAGGGGGCAGGGGCGTCGTTTGTTCGGCAACGCCCCCTTGGCCCACCAAGCAAAAAACCTATGAGTACACTGTATTTTCGACGGTGCGGCCTCTTTCACTTGGGTAACACTTTATTAACACATGTATTCCCGGATCTTTTAATAAATCTATCCATTTTTAATTATACTTCTGCCACCTGCGGGGTTTATCTCCCCTCTTTTATCTTTTCTAAGCATGATTCTGTCGTCCGCTCATCCGCCAGGGGTCGCTGCCAGAGTGGATAAAACGACAAATCTTGTCCATCAAAGATGACCAACAAATTATTACCCTTTATACAGAGTGAAAAAGTGGGCTCATCTTGCCGTTTTCCGGTAAAAATTAACCTATGGTCGTGCAGTAAAAAATGCCAGCAAGCAGGAAAAAATAAAACAATCAAACAAAAGAGAGCTATTAAGAAATGGGTTGAAACTGCTCCGAAAAATTCTATTGCTCAAAGATACATGTTGCCCAAGGCAACGAAAGCATAAGAAGAGCAATGAAATGAAAAATGTTCCATACTATTATATAATTCTTCACTCAGGGTAGAAAATTACCGGTATGAAAATAAGATAAAGGTACTAGCACATTGAGACTAGATCTACTAGTACTTTTAAGCGTGACTCTTGTTGCGATTACGATCTGTCTTCCCGTTGTGCAAGTAGTCCTCGGCCGGGGAATTGAGCGGTGTGCGTAGTTCATCCATATTTAGGCCAAGGGTAGGCTTGTACGTGTCCACAACCACGGCAACCCGTTCTTCTGGCCAGTGGGCTCCGATGAAGACCTGGTAAAGGGTAGCACCGAAAACTGCTCCGATGTGAGGGCCGAGGACCGGCACGAAAAACCATGTGTAGTTCCAGTAGCTACAGCCAAATTAAGGTATCATTACATCAAGCAGAAATCGAATGCGCAGAGAGACAGAGAGGCAGACAGACAGAAAGACAGATAGACAAATGCATGGGCCAACCATTAAGACAGTCAAACCTGAAAGTCTCCTGTCCCCATCCGGCCAAGTATGTGAACAAACGCGGCATGGAATCACGAGCCGGATTAATGGCGACCCCTGTGTTGTAGCCCAGGCTGAGCACGATGGAGCTAATTAGCATCCCGATGTAAATGGGGACCGATCCGCGCGGGATATTCCAGTTCTTCTCGTCGACGATGGCAAGGATCCCGAACGCCAAAACTGCCGTGGCAAGAATCTAGCGATACCAATAAGGTCTTATACTTCTAATTGATTGATCTAGTAACATACTGTATAGATGTGAATGGCTTTACCTGATCGAAGAACGCACTCCACCACGCGAGATCTAGAAGGACAACACACCTTTTGATTTGGTTTTGGACATGAACTTCGCAAACAAAGCCCAGTCCGATTGAAGCAAGGCCCTCAATGGGATATGCGCGTACGTTCGCCGACTGGGTAGGTAGAGAAAATGCCGGCAGTTGCCGTGGGTCCGGTCACCGAGCGGTTCCCTCCGTCATACAAGTCCAGGGTATCTGAATCATTGAAAGAAACATTGTTCTTATGTTAGTTTAATTTAATAAATTATACCGACAAAACATTTTACAGTCTACATCACCCACGAAGGAAATGTATTTTATATTATTTCGATTCCAACATTTTATAAAAGAAATACATTTATATTTTATACATTATTTCGAGGCAATTTGAAATTCATCCGCAGTCAGAATCATTGGTCTATTCTAACTTTCAATCACTACATACCGTGGTAGACTCCAAAGATTATCGCCGCAGCAAAGAGCGCGCCGACATACTGCGCCACCAGGTAGACGAGGCACTTTTTCCAGCTGAGTCGACCGAACAAGGCGAACGCCACTGACAAAGCCGGATTCAAATGGCCACCTGTGAATAAACAGTAAATCAATCAATTAACAGTCACCAATCAACGCACGACAAGTTCACATAAAAAATGTTGGCCCAAAAATGAAACCCGCTGTCCGCGTACCGGAAACGCCGCCAGAAATGAGAACGCCAATCATGACGGCCAACCCCGCCCCCACCGCTAAATACAGCTGATCATGTCCCGGCTTTCGGCCTGAAAAAGAGCTCGCACTTAAAGAGTAACCAAGAGTTCTGCATAGCTGAACAAACAGAACAGAAATTTGAACGAACAGAATGTAAAATTAACATGAAAAGAAATTACATTCATATATGTAGCATATTGGAACAAAACAAAGGTTGAATAGATTTTAAAAGTAGGGCTGACGGAGTAAAATCAAAATATCTTACATTACAATTGGATATTAAAAAGAAAAACGTTAATATAATGGAACCTTGGTGGAACAAAAATATTAAGGGACAGAAACGCAATTTGGAGCCTCGAGTTCGTACAAAACAACTTGTTTGAACAATTTAAAACTAAAATTGCAGTTTGCGAAAGGAACGAAACCTTTGATTGGGACGGGAACAAGGTCAATAATTCGAACAGATAAAGGCGTCGATGAATAATCAACCAGCAACAACCCAACACGATTGTTGCTGGCATCTTACCTCCTCCGGGTAACATTGCATGAAAGGTGGCATTGGCGATCATGGAGTCAAGTAACATCTAGAAAAATGAACGGAGATGATTCCCGTGAAAACCAGTTTGGTATGCTCATATGGAAAATATTTTGTGAAATTTTGTTTCTTCACTCACCACCAGAACAAGGGTCCCGAAGAACTCGGCCAGGAAGCATCGAATGTAACTGTTGTCGCACCGAATCAGCCGCTTGATCGCAGTCCTCCATGACTGGGCCATTGCTGGAAGATTTCAAATTATGTCGATGGAGCGGAATACTGGCCTGGAAAAAAACAGGGGAAATATATTTTATTAAGGAAATTAGTCGCTACCGCTAGAATGACTTTTAATGCGATAACTTAAAAAAGCAAATACCAGATAACAGATCAATCAATCGAAGGAATTAATGGGGAGAAGGTGACCGACCTGCCGCTCTATTTTCTGGAACTGTGAAAAAATTCACCGGGGAAGGAAAATGGAGTAAACGGTTTCGGTCAGAAGAATTTCGAGTGGTGAAAAATTACTGTGAAAGAGAGATAAGAACTTTTTCGGAAAAGCCCATGGGCCGGGGCCAGAGAGTGATATACGGGCACTGTGTGTCAAAAGCGTATCGCCAGCGGCCTAATGTAAATTTGACCAACGCTAGTGGGTGATGATGACTCTTTGAGTCACTGGTCGACCCTTCAACATATCCGGCCGGCCGGCAGGGGGCACCCGTTTTATTTTACTTTACAGTCGTGGTATAAGTATTGATAATTCATTTTAAAAAAAGACGTGCCGTCTCCCGGAATTTAATATAAAATGAAAGCGTTTAAGTATAAACTCTTGTGATATAAAAAAGTTTTTTTTTCTAAAATCTAATGACAAACTATGGTAATTGTCCAATACAAATTTTTTGTAGAAAAACATTTCACTCACGACAGGTTTCAATTTGCACGCTCTCAAATGATAGTACAAGAAAACTAACATGATAATTCTTAATATATTCGATAGTATGGAAGCATACAGAAGTTGAAGACTCGTTTTGAGGGTTCAAATACATAGAGCTTTAAAGATGTACAACATATTACATAATAATTATACCAAGGACCGACACCAAAAAGACTATTTGTTACATGTGTGAAAAAGGAGCTGTCATATAAACAGAGAAAACAATAAATACTCACCTTCGGACTAGAGGTCAAGCAAAAATATTTCTAAATATACAGATAAGCAGATTTTAAATTTGATTTCGTACGTAATTTCTAAATAGGTTAGTAGATTCTCTGCTGTTAAACTACACGAGCGACGTAGATTTCCGAGAAACCAGAGACCCGACTCTTAGAACAAGATTATGGACTTCTTGTCCTGACATTTGTTGGTCGACTATGGCGGCATGAAGCAGCCTCTGAACTGACGATTCCAAATTCGGAAAGGCGCAAGTGCGAGCAAAAACTATTTTACTTGGGAGCAACAGTGTTATCGCGTTTATGAGGTTGACATAGAGGGTGTAACTGCCGCAACTTCGCGACTGATACGCCTGACGTAACCTAATGGTCAATAATAGATTTTGCAGCGAAACAATGAGTCAAGGTTCTGTTGTTAAGCATTAGCCACGTCCACGAGTATGCGAAGTGCGGAAATTCGTGCAACAAATATATTGTATTATACAGTACTAAGGTACCACCAGTACTAACACCTGAATGAGAGAAGGAAAAGTTCGGTAAGTACAAGTAATACAGCATCAAAACTAATAAAAGCAAAAATTTATTAAACTTAATTAAGGTAATTGTTTTTTCGTTTAATTGTTTTCCAACTTTTCGTTGTTATCATGACTTCTGGATTATGGAAAATAAATTAATACATACTCGTACAGTCCATTACAGAGCTATTAGCATTCTCGAAATCAAGCGCAGTACAGTGCACTTGCAACTGCAATTAACCGATAGAAAATGCTAGCATAATAACAAATGTACAACTAACATTCACTACTGTCATCCCTAATTTGATTAATTGGGACTCCTTCATTAGATACAATCCACATTAAGACTCGGTAATCTTGTCACGCAAATACTGCAAATGCTCTCATCGTCCTACTATCAGTTCAGCTACTAATGTCTCGAGATAATTAATTAGGGAGGCACTATGAAATGTAACCACAACATTCTTAATAATCAATAATTAAAACTCCCCATGGAAAATATGATAGACAATAAGGAATGACGTAACCACGCCTTTTCCGCTGCATCCAAAAACATAACGTGAGGCTGACATTTCTACCGGTACTTTGGGGTATTCCCTAATCGTCTGCGGGAGCACCGCTAGTTTCTCAGAAGCATCCGAATTTAATCTACCTTGTGAGTAGTAGTAAACAGAGTTCCTTAGTCAGTGGGATGTCTTTCCAAGCGCGACAAATTGCCACACATCCGATCGTGCATGGCGATCCGCCAAAAATTATATTCCACGCCGGATATGAGAAATGTCCCAATAAAAAATGTAGGCATGGCAGACCCTGCAAGCGGCATCTCCAGTCCATGGTACTTAGTAATACGTCTAACAATAACCCGATGTTGCTGATCCCGCCGTAAACATATAAGATTGTATCTCTATGTCGCCAGTTGTTTTTAGTCTTAACTGCATTAACCCTACTTATCCTTGCATTTGCATGCTAGTAAAATGTTCCTTTTTTGATTTCATATTCTACAAGGGATACTGGCTCAATCTGTTGTCGGACACTCTATCTGCACGAATAAATGCTACTTTTTTAACAAGCGTATGTACTGTTCACATCTGAAAGTAATATAATTTCCTTTTTTAAATTTTTATTCCTTGTAATCCAACAGTTACTATTTGTTTCCTCATCGTTGTGTTTGTATCGTAAACCAAAATCTTTCCCATAGTGATAGAAAAATATTATTTAGTTTTGTTTTAATATCATCCGAATATTACGAGTACCCAACAGATTATTGTCATTTTGTCATGACCTTGATTATATACTACGACTACGACACCATCAGCAACAGCAGCAGTACTAGGGCATGGAACGCAACGACAAACTCACCCCTCTCACCTGCGATCACATCCCACTCGCCGAACTTTTTAATCTGGCTGATCCTGGTACTTTCAGCTAACTTGTTTGGCGCCATCACCAACCTTCTCATCGCGATCGCCACGCTGACCTACCGACCGATTCGCTGCTGCTCCAGTTCCGGCCTCATCGCGCACTGTGCCTCGCTGGACGTCATCCGCTCCATCATCGTCTACCCTGGGTTGAGTTTGATCGCCTTTCTGGGGCCTTACCATCACTTCCCCCAGTCCGCGTGCCGGTATGTGGGAGGATTGGCTTACATTCTAGTGTACACGACCAACTGGGCCTACTGCTGCTTGGGTGTGCACCGGCTGTGTGCGGTCGCCCTACCGCATCACTTCCGATACTTGACCCAAAAGTCTGCCGTTGCGGCAATTAACCTCTTCCCTTGGCTCCTGTCGGCTCTACTCGCCCTCTTTCCGTTCTTCGGGATAGGTGTTGAGGTTAGACTGATCGAATAGAATGTATAAAATTAACCGCTCATCCATGCGGACAACAGCGGAATGGATGGAGGAAACTATAATAAGAATTATAATTATAAAACAATACAAAAATAACACATACTAAAATTATAAAGAAAATATTTGTCAGTGCCGCATGTTGAGTGGCGGTATTACGGTATTTACAAATGAAAATTACGACAAAAACTTTACGTTAAAATTTTTCTGTTGGCCCGACGAACGTGAAATAATTAGAATGGAATATATATAACAAGTAAGTAGGCTCAAATATTCAAGGAACAGAAGTGCTGCGACGTTACTGTACGAGTACAGTACTTCTGTATAAAGCTCTTCATATTGATTTCACAGAAATTTAATAGCTTTCCTTTTTTTGGTATTCAATAGACTTTGTTGAAGCAACAAGAATTTTAAAAAAACTGAAATAAAATAAACAACCAGATAAATATTTTTTACTTATCGTTACAAAATACAATCTATTCGCCAAAATAACATTTCAATTACGATGGTAAATTAGATTATAACTGGTCTAAGAGTATTCATTTATTCAGTCCTGTTTTAATATAAACTTTTTTTATTAGGTTGATGAAGACTCCATCTGGCGTCGGTGTTTATTCCCATAAAAATTTCTATTGAAAACACGTTAACTAATTTATTTCGTCAGTTAAACGTTTCACCTGACATTGCTTTTCCAACGATTCTTTTAGTTCGTATACACCCAACCGTGGAACGGCTGTGTCATCGGACCGTTGGGTGACCGCGACGCCGGTTTCGTCCTCGCAATGGGTACCTTCTTGCAGAGTGCCATCTCCCTTATTGCCCATGCCGCAATCTTGATGCAAGTGCGAATGAGTGCTAGAAATCGACGCCGACGAGTTACCACCGTGAAAGAGGAAGAGGATTTGCGCAACCAATATGACCAGCAGATGATAACTCTGAATTCGGAAGCCACCCAGCGGCGGTATGACATTTCACGAATGCTCTTCGTCTGTTCTGTGTGGACCTTTGTCGTGTCCCTAATGCTACCTCTGGTGATCTCCTGGGCCCCTGCTTATCTGGCAACAAATTATCCGGCGCAAACGTGGCTACGCTTTCTGCCGTTTCTTAGCAGTGCATTCAATCCAGTGAGTTAATTTAACGTATATATTCATTTATCCTCAATAATTACAGTTGTAGGGCAGAAATATTCGGTTGCTCTAGATCAATGATTCTAACTTTATTAAGCTATAACTTACTTAATCTCAATTAGACCAGCAATATGCGGATTTACTTGTTAATAAATCAATTAATAAATACACTGTACCCGTATTTGGTTTAAATGATTCTTTAGGTATTCTTCCTCCTGGTGAGCAGTCTATATCGGGCGGGAGTAAAAGCCGTCCTCACGTGCAACACTTCCAATGGAGGACGAAGGAAAGTTCCACCTGTTAGCAGCATCGTCGTGATCGGTTCCAGGCCTGGAAATTCATTTCTTTTCTGACGGTAGTCAACCAATCGGACGTCCATTTTCGCCATACATAACCTTCCATATTCATAGCCAACTTGTGTCCAAACAATTTACAGATGTTTCCTGTCATTGAATGAATTCGACTCTGCCGGTGGATTCAAATTTATTTGATAATTTATTTCAATTCAAAGACGACAGAGGACCGGTTCTCTACTGAACGTTTTATTGAAAGCTGATTACATGGAAAAGTAAACAGTAATTTGTCAAACTACACAAACAACATGGAAGTCAGCTTGCAGGTCACAGGTTTCACATTCTCCACCAAGGCAGTTTCTAGCGGCTCCTCGAATAAAAAATGGAATGATAAACTGCTCACATACAAAAAAATGAACAGTGATAAAAGAAGCCACCTGCCGATCAAATCAGCATTACTCACACATCTACGTTGAAATCTTTAATGGGGAAGACTCTGGCGTCGTCCGTTCAGGTGACTTGTTACCGGCGCTCTCACCGTTACCCGCCAACACGGGAAGATCCACCTGTGGAATTTCTTTACTGCCTCTTCGGAAAGTGGCTCGCCAGTTGAAGAGACTCTTCGGATCAGACTTGGGAGCAGCGTCCACCGAATCGGCAGCCGTGGCGTTGGTCGTACCACCAATCGGAGTGCCAGCAGCCTGACTGTTAGTCGGACTCAACACCGACTGGACACTCTGGTAGAGCTTCTCACCCGCCTTCACCAGACTGATCTGAAAGCGGCCTTTAATCACCGGGGTGTTGTAGGGAGGGAGACAAACCGAGGATCCTGCGCGGACGGGGAAGAGCTCATCGTTGAGGCGATCACAGATGGAGAGGGGCCCGGTGGCGGTGACGCTGGTGATGGAGGAGCGTCGCCGACCGGGGTGGCACTTTTTACGCGGAATGTCAATGTCCGGTTCGTTGTCTTTGTCGTCGGCCTCGGCCTCAGCGAAGGTGATACCGATGAATTCGGGGTAGTCTGGGTTGGGGAACTCCATGTCGACGGCAATGCCACTGGAGAGCGGAACAGAGTCGGAAATGATGGGTGCATCGGAAGACGCCTGGTCATCTTCTGGAGGTGGTGCAGTCACTGTGATATCGGTGGCACCTACAAGGGACAACGAAGCAACATACTAGGATACTCATTGAGATAAGGATATTAATCGATAAAGTAGCGAAATCGAGTTTTAGCAAAATGATGTGAAAACTTAATGAGAGATAATATAAATATATTGTAAATATACCGAACCAATTGCTGGATTTTAACGCCAAATAAAATGCGGCTATTCGTGCTCTATTCGTGCTCTATTCGTGCTATAATTTCGGATTTGCAGAAAAGCACAAAACTTTCTAAGCTACAACTGAACGTTTTAGATCAAATTTTAGTTGCTGAAACATAATTATGAATGATACGATAGATGCACACAATTCTTGCGGCTTATTTTCGAATAAATAACAAAATACGAAATGGTCATTTATGATTTTGAATAAAATGAGCATTTCAGAGCAGAGAACATGCGGGGTATGATGCATTTCTCAGGACAAGAAACTGTCGAAAATCATGAAATGTTTCACTTTTAAAATTTAAAGAGCTTCCTTTCAAAACGTTTAGTTTTTCTAAATTATTAATGAAAAGCTTATTTGGATGACGGCAGGGAAAACTAATTCGAAAAATGTTAGTCAACGAAGGGAAAATATAAGAAACAAAAATGATTCCTTACCATTTGTGAGTGGGGGTGTTTCGGTGGCGTTATCATCAGGGCTGCCGCTCCCATTGACGACGACAGTCTCATCGAACACCGGTTCCTCCTCGATCGCCTGAGGTAAGAGGCTCTTCTCGAATTTATCCAGGTTGTTAAGGCAGGCCGAGGTGATTTGCTGAAGACTATCTCTGATTGTTTCCGGATGTTTGATCTCCCGCATGTCGTAACTCATGTCCACCCTTATCAGGGACGGACTAATCTTGGCAGCATGCGACAAAGCGAGCCATCCGGCGCCGCGAATGTCATTGTGGCGAATGTCCAACCGCAGAAAGCGTGGATGGTCGGCGAGAAATTCCGCCAGTGCAATACAGCCTAACGAAACAACGAATTACAAATGGTAGTTACTCTTAATACCAGGAAAATCAAATCACGACTAAAAAATAAAAATAAAATTATATCACCACCTTTTATTTATGAAATTACCCATCTAATATCTGGCGTAAATAAACAAACCAATAAATAAACAGTCAAATAAAATCAAGTAAATAAAATAGGCCCGTACAAGGAGATAATTATTTACCCTCATCCGATAGTTTAGCTGCCTGTAGTCCCAGTCGCCGGACACTGCGATTGGTTATTAGCGATTCTTTTATAGCAAAAATCGTCTCGTCAGTCAAATCGTTCATGCCGATATTAAGCGTCTCCAGATTTCTACTGCGGATCTGCAGAAAGAAAAAGGAAGGTTAATCAGAAATACTCGGACTCACACAGCCACATAACCCAAACGTAATTGCAAAAGCGTTACCAAAGTGCGTGCCAAAGTTTTTCCGATCTGAAAGGTGATACCAGTGTTAAAGAGAACGAGGGCTCGTACAGAACTGTCGTCCACGCTCTCCAGTAGATGGGCCGCACCGGAATTCTGTAAACGGGAATCAACATAGTGTTCTAGGCTTGCTCGAAGCACAGGTTAGG
Organism: Hypsibius dujardini; assembly: GCA_001579985.1. Taxonomy (NCBI): domain Eukaryota; kingdom Metazoa; phylum Tardigrada; class Eutardigrada; order Parachela; family Hypsibiidae; genus Hypsibius; species Hypsibius dujardini. The sequence goes on from LRSR01000649.1 coordinate 151,406, forward strand.
AAATGAAATAAAAAATTACAATATCAACATTTTTTAAATCGAAACAGGGTTTAATTACAGAACTATTATCGAGGAACTGCTGGCGTATTAACAACTTAATTCAGTTCTATTATAATGAGGGCATGTGAAATATAAGGAAAGCATTCCGAGCCTGTCAGTCTTAAGTCTAAATAAAAACTTATTTCATTTAAAACTAAAAACCTGCATTCGAATTTCAGGAGAATCGCTTTTCTCGATGTATTATTTATCCCATTTTGGGAGATCGAAGCATTTTTTAACACTTTCTTACCATAAGCAAATTATTCCTCAGGTCAAGGACGCGAATGCGCCAGCCGTGCTTGAGAGCGGACGCCAGATGAATCATATCGTTGGGTGTGAGCTTGTTATCCCCCAGGAAGAGTTCTTGCACCGTCTCGCTAAATTGGAGCGCCGAAACTAGATAGGACACAAAAGGGCAGGGATTGTTATTCAGTTTCAGGAGCCAGCGGACCATTAGCCGCGACACTTCCGGCATGTGATTACTTGTCATAAACCCTCGCTCTTTGCATTCCTCAGTAGCACACACACACATACACCCACTTACTCAGGAGGAATGCCGGTCGCCCGGAGAGACTGCAGTTCTCCAAGTGGAGCGTCACTAAATTGGTCCCACAGCGGAGGGCGCGTGAAATCAGCGAGGCCGATTGGTCCTGAAGGGGGCAGCCACGCGCGTCCAAATAGTACAGGCAGCACTGCAAATCATCAACATAATCAGCAAAAACGAGAGAATGGACTGATCCATCATCAGTTCCGAGGAAGACAGACAATTTCAAACACCGAAACATATGGTAGCACTACTAGCAGAAAGAAATTTTACTCATGATTTGAATTGAAACAAAATCTCTTTTAGATTAGTTGAAAACAACTAAGGAGCATATAGATTGTACACGTAAACGATTAAATATGGGTATGGCTCTGTGATCGGTATACGACGTTCCCGGCAAGTCTATCAACTCATACCATCAATCAATTATACACTATCGACTTTAAATAACCCAAATGCGCCTAACGAACTAATTATCTGTCCTTATTGCATTCTATTTTGAATTTAAAAATACAAACGAGCTGCAGAACATTGAAGCACTGAAAGACGCGCGAAATGGCTTGGATATTTTAGTTTTGAATTCACATCAGAACGTAAATAATACCAAAACAATGTGACAAAACTAATTATTTTGATCAGATCATATTATCTAAAAGCACTATATATAAAATTTGAACCGGCAGACAAACAGACAGAACAGCGAATAGACGCGACACACGACCGACCAACAGGTAGACAAACAGCCAAACATAAAGACAAACCAGACAGAGAAGCAGGCAAAGACAGACACACAGGCATACACAGTTGGGAAACGAAAATATTGGGTCAGGTATCAATGAGAAATCGGAAATCAAACATCAGTTGCAGTTCGCTTACATTTTTAAGATTTTTGGCAATAGCCAACCAACCGCGGAACTGGAGTTTGCGGTTGCTGGAGACGACCAGTTTATCCGCCATCTGATAGTACTCCAACATATCCATCAACGCTACCGCAAGCTAAAGAAAAGAGTCAAGTCAACGATTATCCCCTGGTGTCCGCATGCCTCTGTCTGTCTGTCTGTCTGTCTGTCTGTCTGGATTCGCTAATCACAAAGTCCAACTAGCCATCCGTAAACACACACGTGGCGACAAAAAACATCCCCCACAACGACAAACCTCATCATCACTCAGGCAGCCGTCCAGATTTAGCTCCTCAAAGCTCATTCGCATGAATATTGCTTCCAGCGTGTCCACTAGGGCGAGATCGATTGTCTCGCCGGATAAATCGAAGACGCCGCTGCGTTGCCGGTTGCCGGGATTCCTCTGTAAACAGACCGATCGGAAGAAAAGACGGTGAGAAAAAGAGCCGGGCAAACATATCGGATGACAAGTCCTCGTGCGAGGCAACAAATAATCAAGTGATGCGATTCCCAGCCGGCCAGAAATGGGATGTCAAGGTCCATCGTTTTTTATTCCTTCGTGGTACGCACCTTGATCGACTCCAACACCTTCGGCAACGGCTGGACATTATTGGTAAGGCACATTTGCGCGTAGGCTTTCAGGACGTTTTGAGTGGAGCTCTCATCGGCTGCCAAAAAGAAGAGAAAAAAGATCAGACATGCACGAGACGATCAATCAAGCTCGCCATCGATCGAGCAACCAAACAGCGACAGAATTTTGAAACAGTGTAGCAAAAACATCAACTTACTCGGGCAATTAACTAGAGGAAAACCAAAATTGGATAAAACCTCAATCAACTGATCAAGGAAGAAAAAATCATTAATGGCATGATCACCAATCGATCAATCAACCGTAAGTGATTCAGCACAAAACCTCTTCACTCACCAAAACGCCACGGATCCGGCGGACTGACATAATCCGTTACCAGTTCCTTATCCTCCTCGCTCCGGAAACTCACGCGCATGTTTTTGCGCTTCCTCCCGCTTGCTGTCAACGGATCAGGTGGGTTCGTCTGGACCATGTCTAACGCGTAAGCTGCCCCATCGACACCCTCCTCCTTCGCTCCGATATCCAACGGGTGTCTGAAGACGGCATCACATTGCTCCTCAGTTTCGACTTTTTCAGTCAAACTCTCGATGACGGTGGCAGTGGCGTCCACGGGGACCGCCGAAACAGCAGAGGTGTCAGAGGCGTCATCGATGACGTCGGAAACTTCCTGTGACGGTATTTTCACTGCTGCGTCTCCTTTTTCAGCATTTTCCACCCTTTTAACCTCTTTCACAACTGAATCAGCGGTGACGAGAGCAGTTGCATCACTAGGTGCGATTGAAACGGTAGAAGTATCAGAGACCATCTCAGTGACGTGGGAAACGTCCTTCGCAGATACTTTCGCAGCTGCAACTCCTTTTCGGTTCTTTTTGCCCTTCCCACCATTTTTTACAACGGGATCGGCGATGACGGGGGCAACAGCAACTGTGAGAGGTGCTGGAACTGTAGAAGAATCGGAGACGTCCTCAATGACGTCGGAAACTTCCCCTCCAGTTATTCCTGATATTCGGTCCGCCGCAGGTGCAATTTTTTGCGGATAGGCGGATTGTGAAAAGGTTTCTGGGATGGCACCACCCTCGGACGTGGTGGATGATGCGGGCAGGGAGTATGAGTTGGAGTCGTCGAGGAGGACGTCCACGTTGGGGGTAGCTTCGCCATTGTTGTCCTTTTTGTGTGGACGATGGATGATGGAAGCCATTTCCGGCATGCACTTGGCACTTTTACACGGCACATACAATCTGGAAAAGAAGAAGAGTGGGTTGGGAAATAATTTCCCAGTCACGGGATGCGGAGTATGAACAGTTTAAAAGGGAAAGAAGGTGTTGGCAAAAAAAGTTGGGAATCGGTGGAGTTGGAGAATTTGTTTGTGAAAACTCGGCATGACCGCAGTGGAATCTCTCACAGCACAACTCGTGGAACTGGAGTATATCTTGTGTTCCCTCCAACAAGCAGTCCATTCGCGCATCTAACAGCTTGGAATTGTTATTAAAATTCTGTTCGGCATTCAACGTCACTTATTTTTTTATCTAAGCGTTCTATTCTCACAGGAAATTTTGTGTTCCCTTTCCTAAAATCCACGACGTTTTGCGCGGAAAATCGTTTGTTGATATTTTCTTTCTTGCTGATTTCCGTTCTTCCTTAGAATCATTCGCCCCATCCTCCGCGCAACGTTGATTCCATATTTTATTGCGGTATTTATTTCTTATCAAATTGCGGTAAAATGTCTCGCGGTGACGGTGGATTTAGCGGTGGTTTCAGCGGCGGATTCAGTACGAGATACGGACGCTTTCAACAATATCGAATATCCCCAACTCAAAACTGACTCCTAAGCGTTTTCTTCTTTCCGTTTTTTAAGGCAGTAATGGCGGCGGTGGCGGCGGTTACAGCAACTACGGCAACAATAACGACGGCTACGGCATGGGCAACAGTTCTTTCGCGGGTGGGGAAGGCGGATTTATGAATGACGGTGGTCTCAACACCTCTTCCACGCAAGGCGGTGGTGACAAGAAGGTAGGAGCAGGTGTGGGAATTTGACTCTAGACTTTTGAACAGAAAGAAAGAAAGAAAGAAAGAAAGAAAGAAAGAAAGAAAGAAAGAAAGAAAGAAAGAAAGAAAAAACGATTTCGATTTTGATTTTGTATCATCACAATCAATAACCAATATGGGTCCTTTGCGAGTTAGTTTTGCAATAAAGCTTTGCATTGATTGGTGACTTGAATGATTATTATGAACAATTCAGCCAATCGATCAATCAAGCGACGGTGTTTCATCCTAAATGAACAAAGACATGAAACTCACCGCTTTCCTAATTAGTTTGAACCGAACTTTAGCTCTTGTGCGATATTTTTCTCCAAATTTCATGTCTTCGTGCATAGGGAGGTCAGTTCAAGCCGCAGGAAGTGATTCCGGTAACGATTGCCAGCCTAAAAAAGCAGCTGAGCCCCGGCGAAGAGACCACGAAAATTGGAAACATTCCAGTGCATCGGGTAAGTGGCCGATGGTGTTTCTTCACATTCTATCGAAAAGTTCGAAAGATTTTGGCATGGAGCTTTCTTTCATTGAGAACAATAGCAAAGATCGCGGTGGCCTTCTTTGATTGACAGATTGATTAATTTGCGTAGTTTACTTGCTTTCTGGCATGATTGATTAAGTGTAATTTTTCATCGGATTTTACGCTTCTGACCAGGTATTGTCACGTTTCCAGATGACCCTTGTTGCGCAAATTAAGAAGATCACCGTTGGTACCTCCTATATCTCGTATATTTTGGACGACAAAACCGGAGAGACGATTGAGGCGAAGAAGTGGCTGGATTCGCCGGTTAGTCTCCAACGGGACTATACGCTTTACGCCATGAAATATATACAGTTAAAAAGTGGAATTGGCTAATGTGATTGATTTGCTGTTGGACTTTTAGGAGCAGAAAGACACCATGACTGAAACCCTCACGGTGTCGCAGTATGTGCGCGTCTACGGCAACGTCAAACACTGGCAGAACACCGTCAGCCTCATGGCCTTCTCCATGGTCCCCCTCACCGATATGAACGAACTCACCACGCACATGCTGGAGGTGATGTACGCGCGAGCCTACCTGGAGAAGGCCGCCCGAGGGGTACGTTTCATTGTCAACTCTGGCTGCCTAAGTTACTGGCCTTCAACTTGTCTGTCTGCAGTATCTGGCCTTTATTACCTTTTCGTACTGGTCTTTCTGACGTTTTACTGGTATATTTTGATACCCTTTAATGTATTCGGAATTGCTGTCTTTTTGTTTGTTAACTGTTGAACGGGATAAATGGCCTGTTCACAGACAGGTGCAGGGCCTGTCTGTCCGGCTGCCTTTTTCGTTGTCTGACTTTGTGTATTCCTTTTCTCTGTTCTTGTTTTCTATCCCAATGCAGTTATTGCTTTCTGACTTGTCATTCAGGGCGTGATGGCATCTACAACGGGGAACGGCTTCCAAACCACTGTCGCCGGAAGCATGGACGGGGCCGATTTCGGCAGTGGTGGCGGTGGCGGCGGCGGTGGCAGTCTCGGACCGGGCTACTCGCTCGTCCAGTCTGCGGTATATAGAATCTCATTACCTCGAGTCTTCGTTATTGTCCGCCGAAGTTACTGATACCAGTGGTGTTTTGGTTTTGCTCTGGTAGGTATACAACTACTTTCAGCAATGTCAGGAGGAGGAGGGCGCGTCAGCGGACGGCCTTCCGCAGGCCCTTCCGTCGTACCAACCGAAGCTCCTCAAGTAAATGGAGTTCTTCAGTGGTCTGTCTGTTTCTCGGTGCCTGCCTATTTGTGTCTGGCCTGTTTGTGCCTGCTTGCCAGATGGCCAGGTCTGCCTATTTCTCCGTATTACTTTCGGTGCATATGTCCCTTCCTGCCTGGTACCTTAACCATCGTATCTTTTTCTGACTGATTTCTTTGAACTTCGACAAATTGAAACATTTTGTATGTCTAGGGAGACTGTCGATTTCCTACGCAATGAAGGCCACATTTATGAGGCGAGCGGGCATAACTACTACAAGTGCTGTTGAGAGACGATGACACTCATCACATTTCCAAGTTTTCGTAGCGTCCTCTGCCTTTTTTCAGTATCTCATTATCATTTTAATTCATTTGCTTTTTGAGTACTCTTCGACATAATTCCGAGGATAGTGGTCGTGTTGTGAAAAATATCAACTAAGATCTTTTTTTGTGGTGGACGTTGATATATAATCGATATTTTGGATGGTCGTCTATTTATAAAATCAAGTAGTTATTTGGGAGACCAATGGAACATTCTGAATCTTATAAGCTTCAGTTTTATGTCTTATCCGACGGAGTCGCGCCAAACACACTATTGGTATCGGTGATCCTTATTACAATTGCAAATCCTTCATCGTCATACAAGGGATTACAACAACCGGTAGCAGGGGTTTTATCAATCCGCAGAAAGCTTTCACACCTCACAGACAAGTTCACGACATATGATGAGGATTTCGGCTTATCCATTAGCGAGACTACACCTCACTAAATATACGGCTAATATCTTCCTGTTTACTTTAGACATATCAGCTCAATAGAGATCAAGTTCAGTGTCTTGAGACATCATCAGAATTTGCAGGCGGAGGCTGCCAGAGTGTGACTAAAAGTTTCCGGCAGAAAAATGGTGGCGTTCCTCTCAACAATCTGGATCCGCCTGGTGGCCTTTTTCACCTACCTCCTCCTCTTTGTCTTTGCAGGCTTCTACCAAGCCCAACAAAAACCGCAACGTAGCCTCCCGCCCTTCCAGCCGCGGATCAATCCGGGCGTTGTCGGGTCGCATCCACCACAACCATCATCGTCCTCATCATCTTCCGGTCTTCGCAGTCCCAGCATTCAAAGCCTTGGATTCGGTTCACGCCTCGGACCGGGCGTATCGGATTCCATATTCGAAGCGCGCAATTCCGGCTCTCAGTTTGCTGCACGGCATGCCGGAATGGCTCATGGTGGCGGGGGAGGACAACAGCACACTCAACTGCAAGCTCCCCCGCAGAGTGGGTTGGCTCATGGCGGCACCGGAAGGGTTCCTAAAGATTATGCTCGAAATGGCATGAGCACACAGTTTCAATTCGGTGGAAATGGTGGCGGCGGCCAGAATCAGGATACCGGGATAGCGCAGCCTTATGACTACCAGCAACAGATCCCGTTGGAATCGACTTATGGTAGGTGACCATGCAACCGGGCGGGGAGACAGTTAGACATGTACAATGTAAGCAGATATACAGGCTGACCTATACGCAGATACAGGAGACAGATACAAACAGACAGCCATATATTTAGAGATACAGATACAGACAGGCAGACAGACACTTAGACAAACAGGCAGACAGACAGACAGATAGACGGACAGGCAGACAGACAGACAGATAGACGGACAGGCAGAGATATATATCCGTCTATATAGACGGATAGAAACTCAGAGAATAGGTGGGAAAAGCGGGAGGATGTTATCGAGATGTATCTCCGAAACCTTTGATCTTACTTCATTTTATGCCTTTTCTAAATAGCATTGTGCGGGGGACACATTTGGCTTCAGGATTCGGGTCCGCGGCCAGTCATGTCTCCGAACTATCCCGGGAACTATCCCAATGACACCTATTGCGAGTGGCGTATATATGCTGGATTTGGAACGCAGCTACGGGTTAGCAATTACTACTACTACTAATCGTAGTACCAGTATTCATTTCCAAAAAGCCAAGCTTGGCGTGCATGATGCAGTGAATGCACTTGCAGTATTTGTACACTGCATACCCGTCTGTAGTGTCGCGCTTGTATTGTCTATCCAGCAGGTAAATATGGTACTTCCTTATAATATCGCATTTTCAATTGCAGATTAATGCGACGGATTTCGCGCTAGAAAGCTCGGAGACCTGTAAAAGTGATTACATCCAGTTTTACTGGGGCAAGTTGTAGTAGATGCGCATACAGAGAACCTGACAACTGACATATACTATTGACTCTTGTGATATTAACGTTCAATTTTTCTAACGAACAGCAAACGGAACTCCTTCAACTTGGAACGTGAAAAGAGGGGAAGTCGAACGCTTCTGCGGCACCGAAGGCCCATTGGACCTCGTATTCAAGGATAACAATCTCGTTGAGTACTCAGCCATGAAATCAAGCAGCTAGATAGACAAACAGACAAACAGACAGACAGACAAGCAGACAGAAAGACAGATAAACAGACAGATAAAATAAAAGAAAGAACGACAGACAAACAGACAGACAGACAGACACAAACATATGTTTACACTGTACAGCAGATTGAACCATGCGATGACGTTGTAGGTGATGACGCTGGTGACTGATCGCAGTCGCACAAACCGCGGTTTCAACATTTCCTTCACCATCTTTGAGACATGCGCCATCCTGTACGACCAGCCGAACTTTCGCGGCACTTCCACCACTTTAGAGCAATTCTACGAAAGCTCGGTGTGGCCCAGTCAAAGCGACAACGTCTTCCTCTCCGTGGAGATCAGTGAGGGCTGCAAGCTGATGGTCTGCAGTGACGACCATTTCGAGGGCACCTGCCATCTCTTTTTCCGCACAAATAGGAACATTTCTCCGTTGTACATTAATTGGCCACGGTCGGCTTCCTGTATATGCTCATAACATTCTCATCGATTTCACTCCGTCGACTGACATGCTCTCACGCCCTCACTATACCATCGTCCACTTACGATATCAAAATAATACGAGAAGCTGCTAAAGTTTGCTGAATAGCGGAAAACAACACTGACTAAAATATTGAGCAAAAAGTAGTGGAAAGAACTGATGGATGCAGGAAATGAACCCGAAATGGGCCAAAAATACTGTAATGCAAATTCCGTGTTCCCTTTTGGTTACTTTTTAACGCAAGTGCGCGCTGTCTAGTACACATAACGTTCCGTTTCTGTGCCTGTGGAACATCCGTTCCGCTCCGCCGTGCTCCATGCGGTTGACCTAGAAATTTGAAGCTTCAGCTTAAAAACCTGTTTTCAGAGATTTTGAAAAGAGGTTTGCTCTTCCCCTCAATCTCACAGACCACAGTCACTGCCATGTTGTTTTAAGAAAAGTCTGTATTGTATTATTATTATTATTATTATTTTATTGTAGGAGTTTGCCGTATGTTGCAAGTGCAAATTCTGCTTCTGGCTAAAATGACATTTTGACCAACAGCAGATCTCACTAGTTGCCTCACTCACATACCGAGCCGAGCGCAGCGCAATGATCTGTGCCGTGAGTGTGAGGGGAGTTTGTGGACATAACGCATAAAACGAGTGTTTTAATGGGGAACCATTTGTCCCCGGCCACCGCATCCGCCGACGTGGCTGCAACCAACTATCCATGCTGTGATTATTTTTTCAAGTGAATTCCTGCATCCACCACAGTGTGGTGGTGCCTCGATTTGCTCAAGGTAGGGGGATTAATTCGGGGGAGAGGAAGAATTTTCCGCGCTGAAGTTTAAGGTATTCAATCAATCACTTGAGCGCGCGCATTCATTTGAATGCGCGCTAATCAATTAATCAACGACCTGAATGTGACGGATTTGTTGTGGTTATTTTACTCTGCCCGATCTCGCTGCTGCATGATTTATCTTTGGTTTCCTTCGCATTATCGAGTGGCTTGGGCTTTATTTTGTTCGGTAATATGATTTGGCTGTCGGGTGTCAGTGCATGCAGCTGTTTTCTTCTCGGTTGGAGGTTTGAGGATGTCGGTATTCTCCTTGAATTGATCACTGCTCTTTCAGTTCCTTTATGGAATGATTTGTCGTGCCGGTGATCTCGATACGACTAATTGAATTGCAAATAGCTTAATCAAATTAAGATGAATCCATCTGTCACGATCGTAGGCGAAATGTTGAACGCCGGAGAGTTGAGTTGTTTTGAAGCCATGTTTATTGACTTTTCCTCGTTGCATTCGATTGATTGATTGATTTTGTACTCAGTGTAGAGTTAACGGTTTTTCTTCAATGAAGCAGTTTCGCATCGAATTTTCTATCCGAGTTATCGAGAACAAACTAAACATCTGTTTGATTTACATTAATCTTTGCGCTACTGCAAAGAACGTAACCATTTTGTAAATAGGTGTCTTTCTGTGAATTAAGGTCACCAGACAACACGTCATCTTCCCATTTGAATTTATTTTTTGTTTATGTACTATTTAAACTCCTTTTCATTAAGTTGCATAATTTTTGTAATTATATGGATATCTAATTTTTAATGGCAGCACTGAATTCTGAAATTAAAGTACGTATGAATTTCCTAAAATTATCCATAAAAAATTTAATATTGATGGCGTTGTAGACTTTTATGAAGTTCAATAATTATGACATCAAAAATTTACCATGAAATTTTAAAATGTAAGTTTTATCTGATTTATCAAAAATTGAATTGATGAAATTATTAGACAAATATTTCGTAATGTTTGGGAATAATTGTATATATTTCTTTGATTTGCTAGCGTTTATTTCCTATAATTTGCCGGAAAAATATTAATTGCGACTTACATAACAGTGTCACCGAATTTACTGGAAAGGTCAACACGGAAAATCACGATTTATGTTATCTGTTATCAGAGTTCCTGAGACGAAGGGACAATGCCTGCCATACTGGAAGCTGCCCTATTGGGGCTCACACCCTCATCCACCAGCAACGGCACAATCGCACCGAAAGCTGTCGGTCCGGGACGACCCAAAACCTCCACACCAAAGAAGACTGCCTCTGCCGTCGCAAATGGCACTACCAACACCTCATCCTCCTCCGGGAAGACGTCGGCGACGACGTCGACGAAGAAGAAGATCCCCCCGCCCGGCGTTTACCTCACCTCCGGCCAAGCCAGCCGTGCCCTAGCTCAAATGACAGACGAGGAGGAGGATGATGAGTCGTCCCGTTCTAGTTCCACATCCTCTGACGCCTCCTTTCACATCCCCAAACGGCTGATTGACCCCGAGGGAAAAGCGGTGGAGCGTCGTTCCAGTCCCCGGAAGCTCGTCAAGCTCGCTGGGCCGGTTGTGGCTCCGTTTACTACTTTTCCTCCACCTTCGATTGCGAAACCGGAGGTCGCTGTGGAATCGAAGAAGAAAGTGCCTGTCGCGAAGCCGGTTGTTGAGCCATCGCCGCCGACTCCTGTGCCGAAAGAAGTGCGTCCACTGATCAAGGGGGTAAAGAAGCCTGCCACGAAGACTCCGGCTGTTGTCCGATCGAAGCCTCCAGGGCCGCCGAAATCCAGAGAAGAAAAAACTACCGTTTCTAGTATTACCACGAACGGCCATGGGGGTAGGAATGATGTCGGTGAGGCGGGGAAGACGAATGGAGCGGCGGCTTCTACGACGCTCACGCCTAAGTCGGCAGTAAGTATAATGAAATTCAATGCTGGCAATAGTTTCCCATTCCCTTTAAAATTAACTATAGGGTCACATCAGGTTATCCTATCTCACAATTAATTGAGTTATTTTTCAACCGTAGAGTACCTGTAGTTGAACCGTTTTTATGATTAGTTGAATAATTTTATATCAGTTATATTTGGAATAAATAAGTATAACACGATGTGCCAGTGTCGTGACCTTTCCATCAAATAAGTAACTTCAGATAACATGTAGGGTCTTAAATTTGTTTCTATAGTGTTATCCAGTTAAAGTAATAGTAAAAGTATAATATCGGTTGAGGTAAGATACTTTTTCTCGATCGCTTTAAACGGAACTTTTTGTGAAAACATTCGCTGAGCGGCGATTCTAGCTTGTTTTTACTTTTATTTGACATCGTCACCTTTTCTGTAGGCTTCTCCCTCGACGACGGCAAAGACTCCAATTGCTCCGCCCCCGACGAGCGCCAGCTCAAACGGTGTGGCCTCAACCAACGGCAGCACGAGTCACCTCAACAACGGGGACCTGCACTCGGAAGCCTCGCACAATGCCCGAGCACTGCAGCGCCGTTGCCTCCGTAGTTCCACACCACGCACAACCACCTCCGACACGGAATCCGTGACCAAAACCGCTGTGGCCGCCAAGCCCACCCTTCCCAATGGAGTTCAAAGCCAGAACGGAGGAGGAAAGCATCCGCCGCCGATGCTGACAGTGGAGAAGCGGGGCACACCGGTGAGAACCATCCCAGCCGCGTCTGTATCGGCGATCGACAATGGCCGGTCGCCTTCACCGCCCATTCCCAGGAAGACCACTCGCCGGAAGACGGACACCGCCGTTATTGTTATAGCCGGACCGGCGACCCCGTTGAAGAAGCAGGAAAATGGGCATTCCATCGGCGGTGCTACTGGGAAGTCGTTTGAGCTACCACTGGAAATGGTACTGTAACATTTTCCTTTAAACAGACGTTTGAAATTAGCTAAGTAGAATTTCATTCCACTATGTGTTACATTTGTTTTTGGAATATAGAATTTTAAACCTTAGAATAAACGAAATTCCAGAGTTTGAATGCACTTATGAAATTGTTTGCAACAAATTTTAAGAGTTTTAATTAATCATTTTTTTGAGAAATGTTGATAATTGGTAGTTAAAGTTTTATCCTTTTATTTAGTAGATGAGGGGGCTACTCTTTTCTTGAAGACGTGGCGGATAATTTAATGTAAATTAAATGCAGATTTATATCTGGGTCGATTTTATATGAAAATATGTTTCCGTATCTAAATTCAATTTAATTTCAATTTATGAGTTGATGTTATTTCAAAAACAATCAGTGATCTGCGATTTTTGTCCGTGCGTCCAATCTGCCTCATTGAATACTGTATTTCCAGCGTGATACACAACCGGAGCCAGAACGCACCTCCCGCAAGCGCACCCCCGCCTTCGTCGCCCCACCGCCGCCGCCTCCGCTGCCTTCCGTGTCCTCCGAGTGCTCCGGCGTGGCCCCCGCCAACCGCCATGACAGTCTGCATCGAAGTCGGGACTCATCGACCAGCCAGTTTGGCGGCGATTCCAGCACCAGCAACTCCATCGTTCGGTCCTCCTCCAAATTCGACGCCATTTGGGCGTCCAAGGCACCGCGTTCGGTCGCACTCTTTAGTGTCTCTCCGGAACCATCACCTGACCACAATGGCAACAACATCAACAACAACACCTCCTCGCCCGGTGTGATGCGGGTCAGGAAGCACCGTCAACCACGGGAGCGCTTCTCCCCGGACACCTACCTCAAAGTGCGACGCAGTAAGTCGGTCAGGTCACCGCCAACTTCGCCCAGAACGGTGAAGAAGAGCAAACTGCCGGCTGGCGGGAGTGGTAGTAGCAGCACTGGTGGTCGCGGAACTTCGGAAGGCGATACGGTGAACGGCAGTGGGGCGAGGAGCGCGCTCATGTTGTCTTTGGATGAGATGTTTCCGTTGCCGCCGATTCCGCCAAAAATGAAACGGGTCAAGGTGAGTTCGTTCCGTCCGCCCAGGTCGGCTTACCTTATTTCAGTAGACATTTGAGAGACGCATGGACGTAAAATGGTCAAGGAAACATAGAACCTGTGGTTTTTTCAGTTGGAAAACCAGAATCTGTCGAAGGAGGAGCTTCACAAGTTGGAAGATGAGCGCTTCAAGGCGATGCAGATTGCAAAGTTTCGCAAGATTCAGGCACAGCGCCGGCGACGAAGTTTGGCCGCGGCGAAGGCAGCTCAAGGCTCAGCCGAGGGAGGGGAGTTTATTACGGAACCCGTTGGGGCGGGCTTCAAGAAAAAGAAGAAGAAGATTGTCGATCCATCGAAAGAGACTGTGGTCAAAAAGAAAAAGCACAATGGGCATGGTCCGCATCGTGAGGTAATTCAAACTTGCATGTCTACCTGATTAAAGACTCGTTTGTACTGTACAATGAACTACCTGTCTGACTGTCACTCAGTCTTTTGGTTGTTTGATTGTTTGTCTGTCTGCATGAGGTCTTGTCTGTGTTCCTATGTGTCTATGCCTGTCTATCTGCTTGATCTCTCATCGATAGGCTCTTCTGTTTGCACGATTGTGTATCTGCCTGATTGCTCGTCTCACTCTCTGTCAAATATCTGTGACTCTTTGTCTTGCTTACTTGCTAGTGTTTCACTCTTTCTGTTTTTTTTTGTGAACTCTCTAACAGCTGTATTTTTTTGTCGCTCAGTGTCGGACTGTCTGTCACTGATTGGATGAGTTTTTTTGAGACCTTGCCCGTCTATCTGTTTTGCTATGATCCCTTTTCCCCGATGTCTGAGTGAATCTGCAGTTGTGTGAAGACATATCTGCCGGCCTGAGTCAGCCTGATTAATTAACCTTTTGTCTGACTTCTTTGGCTGCTCATCTGCGGTAAGCCATTAATACCGCGCGAGGCGTTTTTTGAACCTGTTCGTTACCTTACCACGACATGTGTACGTGTAGTACTGTAGCTGCAATAGGCAAGGTCACTCACACGGAGTACCTAAACTGTTATCAGCACACCAAGATAACGCCCGTCAGTTGTGTGAGGCTGATTATTACTTGTTTATGCTTCTCTCAATCTCTTCGACAGTCATGTAGGCCGGTTGCCTTTCTCTGTCTGTGAGCTTTTTGTGTAGCCCGCCGCCAATGCTCATTCTTTTTCTGATCATCCTTTTTTTCATTATTTTCTCAAAATATCGCATGCGATTGAATTATTATTTATTTATAATGAGGGATCTCATTTTTTCCTGTTGGTTTCAGGGAACGAATGATGATTTGGTGGGAAAAATTGCCGAAGCTGCTCACATCGACACCTCCATTCATGATCATAAGGCCATCGTCGCTGAATCAGTGACGAGTGTCTTCTCGCCGGAGCCGTCATTGGCAGAATCGTCGAATGCGCCTAGAAAGTACAAGAAGAAGCACATTAGTTTGCCTACCAGCACTAACCAAAAGGTAAGAAAACTTCAGATACACTTGCTTGAATAAAGGCGGACAGACAGATGGATAAGTGAGTAAACAGATGGAAAGACAGTCCTGCAAATGCGGGGATATACAGACCAACAACCAGACAGACAGACAGACTGACAGACAGACAGAGACACATAGAGGTGGATCGCACAACCGTGTGATGATCTTAATGGTGTGTATCATTTCAGCCCAACCTGACGGGATTCTTTCACAACCAGCACCCTCTCCTACCGGCTAACAGCAAACGCACAATGACCGAGGACACTACACTGACCGACCTTACCACCGCCATCCCCACCACCCTTTCTGAAAAATCTCTTCTAACCATTCTGACTAGCGGCTCGCTGGTCACCACCCAGAGTAACGTGGTCTATGCCCGATGGAAGTACATCTCCGAGGCGAAACTACTCGTTCGCAAGTGCCTCACCTACAACCTTACCGCTCGGCGTTTCGCACCGCCGCATTCCTTTAAACTCCGCACTGAACAAACCAAAAAGCGCAATCTGGACTGCGTTATCCAACAGCTGTGGCAGCGCCGCAATGAACCGGCGGGTTCGAAAACGAGCAAGGGGTCGTACTTGTATCCGGTCGATTTGGAAATTACATCTTTCAGCCTGCTGAAACCCGGTATGTTCAAGGGCTCTGGTTGATTGATTGATGGTTTAATGAGGCTGTCAATTGATTCTTGAGCGTACCACGCATAATTATCTATCTAGACTAGAAATTCGCAGATCCTGTTCTGCATATCTACAATCAGTTACATAGTACAAACCTAAATATCGTGAATCTTTTTTTTTGTTGATCCTCAGAATATTTTTGTAATGAATTTAGTCTTTAATTTTTTTGGCTTGATATTCGGAGTGTAGATATAGTGGGAAGATATATTTTTCGCTTCGAACTTAGATTTCTGTGAAATCTTTAGTTTTTATTTAGTAAGTTTGTTTTTTCTTTAAATTTAGGGGAAACATGAGTCTACCAGTTTCGATTTTACAGAACATTTATATGCAAAATTCTGTCCGGATTATGTACATGCTTGCGACTAATTTAAAAACCAGTTATCTTAAAATTAGTCAGTGGTTTAACTTAGTTTAGTTTAAGTTAAAACTAATCATTTTTTACGATTTTTATACCACCCTCTAGCTGCTGACAGTCCGACCGGGTCAAAATCCTCCGTCCCGAAGGAGACTGGAAAGGACGCGGACGTGCAGCTGGCGGTGATGAAGAAGAATCCAAAGGAGACGCTGGTCAAGGATCTCCTTCCCCCTGTCTTGGCTAATGCTTCGCGGTTGCGCGGCGTGACATGCGCCGCGGGGAAGTCGGTCAGCTTCCCTCAACGGAGTAAGGTCCGGCTGGAACACTGGAATATGGCAGACTTTTTGGTCGTCAACGTGGAGTCTCCGCCGATCAACACGAGGAACATGGGCAAAGTGGTGGCATTCAATATCGGCGATATTAAGGACGGGCTGGCGTTGGAGGTGGCTGGCCATTTTTCGTTTCGAGTTGCCGTGCGGAAAGGCGTTCCTCTGGGACCATCCAAGGTACAGTCTACTATTATTTGTTAAGGTTTTTGCTAACTGATGCAACAGACCTTTTTTTTCCAGCCCTGGTAGCAAGCTTTAGACCCATCAAACCTGCTAGTAATACTAAATAGAGATTTTACTTTCTCTTTGGTCTCAGGTGGACTACAAGTTTGTCATCATATTCTCCAACGGTCAGCACTATCAAGTCCGCGAGATGATCGCGCTGAAGCACCACCTCAAGGGCCATTCCTGCGTGTTGTGCGCCATGCGCTGCGACTCCCTGGTCAATCTGCTGCGCCACCTGGACGGACTCCACCCCTCGGTAGGGCACGAGTACGACGATGAGACGAAGCGGTTGTACATTTGGTTCGCACCCGAGCACGATTTCGTGCGCGCTCCCGTGCCCGGCGTCGTAGACCACTGGGGCCTGTTGAAGTACGGCTTCCGCGACGACGGGACCGCCTTGATGTATCCCGGCATTACGGTGCGCTGTCATGCGGACGGCCGGCCCGTCTTCCAGTGGGTTTCGCCGCGTTACCTCACCAATCAACCTGCAGGTTTGTCTATGCGATTGCATGCGCCTCGTTGTTTTATTTATTTTTTCTTAAGATTTTACAGACGTTACTGTCTCTTTATGTGGTAGTTGTTGCAAGAAACCCATTGCATTTCAAAACTCATTTAAATATAGTTTATCAAAATATTTATTCTCAGGAAATAAAAGTTCTTTTTTTCAAGCTGGAAGAAAGATTTTCGTCTTGATTTTGTGATGAAACAACTTCAGGAGCGCGTTTTGAAAAATTGCTGTTTTTATATTTGAGAATAAAGTTTGTGAACAAAACTTCTATTGCCTGTCTGTCTTCCTGCCTGCCTTTCCGTCTGTCTGTCCCTCTGTTTCTCTATCTGCTTGTCTCTCTCTCTCCGTCTGCCTGCTGACTTGCGGGTCGATCTGAGCTGCCGTATGTCTGTTTGTCTGTCTGACCGTTTATGTGTTCATCGGTTTCTGCATTTGATGACATGAACTTCGTCTGCCCTGCAGATACCCTGCCGATGTTCGACGTCCATCATGTGCTCAAGGTGTACGGCCTTCCCGTCAACCCTGTCCGGCACTACCTCCATACCAATCCCGTTCAGACGGTCCGGCCAAACTATGACCACCTGCGTGACTATGACAGCGACGAGGAGACCAGCTGGCAGGATCAGTATGAGCACGAGAAGATTCACGATTTCGTAGACTGCAATCCGCAGGAGAAGCAGTTTATGTGTCTGTGGAATGCCTTCACGCGGCGCAGCAGTCCGATCTTCTCCGTGCGGATGCGCGAGGTCCTCTGCCGGTTTGTCGTGCAGCACGCCGTGGAGATTGAGCTGGCGGATGCGTATCCCGCGCTATGTGCGCAGCTGTCCATGTTTCGACGCGACGGTATCATCACCCAGGCAGAGAGCCTCGAGGTTGTTAAAAGGTATAAAATCCAATTTAGTAAATATTATTAAGATAGGTAAACATTATTTTTCATAATATTTTTATGACGCCGTTAAATTAAGTTATTATGTAAAATATTTTTATTAAATTGAGTTATGGAATTCTAAATTAGATTGATTCAGAGATATCACTTTCGAGCTTAACTAATAACAATAATGCGAAGTATTATATTGATGAATTTATTTAAAACCTCTTTTCTAGCCAAGTCAGTTGAGATGAGCATTTTATAGGAGCTAACCTTAAAATCCAAGTTGAAGTATTAAATTCAATTGAGATGTTAGTTTGAATTTTATGATGTAATCTCAACAGTTTTATATTACATCATGCTAGGTATTAGATCGTAATAATGGTGACAATTTTAAAAATTATACAGAATTAGAAATTGAAGCTGCTATTTGCATTATCTTCTTCAGATATCGCAGTCAGATTAATTGCCAGAGTCAGTCGATGGTGGCCGGACCGGGCCGGAAGGACTCTCTGACGGGCAATGGAACCGGCGAAGCGGAAACGAATGGCTTCTAGTTCGCTACCTTGCTACTTCTTGCTCGTGCTATTTTTACTATATTGGTTTCGCTGTTGTTCTTTTTCACGCTGCCTGTGCGTTTGTTCTTACGTTTATTTATTATTTCTCTTTGCCTGTCTGTGTCTCTGTCTCTCGCTTTTTCTTTCATCTCTAATGAGGGCAATCACACCGCTGCTCAATCTGTCTTAATTAGTGTGATTGGCGTTGTTTGCTATTTGTAAATATCCTTTTTGTTGTTAGCCACGTTGTTACCGGGAAGACTGGCCTCTACGTTTTCCTATGTGCGTCGACTTGACTTTCTGGAACTGGACACCAATTGCTTTTAGACTTGATATCTTGTGATTTTTTTTGTTAATTCTGACTTAACTACTTCATGTGCTAGTTACCTGTTACGTTTATTAGTAAATATTTCCTTGAACTGAATGTGTGTGCGTGGGAAGTCCCGCATTATTACCTCGTCTACATTCACAGCCATGTCGATCTTGAAAGACATACTGAAGGAGGTTGATAGACGAATAGACACAGTGACATGCACAGTTGCCTGTATTGGTAGACATTAAACAGTCAGAAAAACAGGCAGACGAACAGGCAGGCAGGCATACAAACAGCCAAGCAAACTGAAAAATAGGCAGAACAGACGGACACGCAGGCAGGCGTGCAGATAGACAAAAAAAACAGAACAGACGGACCAACGGAAGGACGGACGAACAGGCAGGCAAGCAGGCAGGCAGACAGACATACACAAACAGGCGGACAGACAGACAGACATTCTAACAGACGGGAAGACAGGCAAGAAGACAGACAAACAGACTAAGAGACAGACAGACAGACGGATAGCGTTGTCCATCCACTCATGTACCTAGATCCTGAATGCATGGCTGTGTCAGGAAGTCGGTCTACGACAATTTATGCTTCAATATTCACCCCGTTCGACGAGCGGAATTAGCGGGTACTGGTGCACACATTACATTATGCCGCGACTCACATGCGGAAGTGCAGTCGACAGCAGCACACACGATCGGACTCAATCGGACCCACCAATGGCTATCTTTACACCTGTCGTGCGAGTAGTTTCGTGTAATTGTAAATGACGATAATCACCCTCCGCACCACCATCGCGAAAATGGTATTAATTGTCCTCTCACATCTTAATCACATTATATTAATCGGGGTGAATGGAGATCGCCGTAAAATACAACTAGCTAGAGACAACTAAACAGTACGAGTATTGTGCACTGCCGTACTGTGGCACAAGATGTGAAGGTGTACATGGTCTGTTGTCCCCCTCCCCTCCACACTACGCGTACAGTATGGCTTTCGCATGAGACCTAAGATGATGATGATGATGACCAAAGGCAAAATAAAGCCGTCACCGATGAATTACCGCAAAAAACGTTCTGTTGCCTAATTAGCAAATCCTCTCTTTCTGCATCACCGACGACGTCGACACGACAGCCGACACTGCCCTGCACTGTTTGTGTGTGTGTGTGTGCATATGTGCGAGCACTCTGCTCTTCGTTTACCGAACTCGGTGCTTACTATATTTGAACAGTCCGAAGCTCCGAGAGAGCCGATTTAACGGACCCTCTCTCCAGGTACCGGGCTCTTCTACGTTGAGAGAAACGTGGTTTCACATCTTTTTTGTCTCTGTTTTTATACGGCCCGGTTAATTAGGACAGCCGCGCACATCGTGTCAAATTTATTACACATACTCTTGAATTATGATTTAGATTTAATACGCAGATCCCTTGACCGTCGTCCGTGATTACTGACGACGACGAGCATGCATTTTATACATTACTGTCATCAAACAACCAGATCGTCTAGACATTAAAGCGGTCAGGAATCAGGTTTACGATAGTTTATGATGGTTTGAGCATCGTGGTGGTCTATGCACTCCGCAGTGTCCGGAGAGTCCGCGGACAATGCATTTGGGCGTTTCCGTGAATTTTTTGTACAAACCGGTTATGTTTGTCCTCTTGCCGAATTAAGCCAATGTCATTCAGTGGTTGATTGCTTGATCTGCCGAGTATTGAATATGCAGTCCACAGCCGGCATAACGATAGTTTTCTCTACCTACTGACAATTTTTTTCTTGGAAATTAAAGCAAAAATTTTCTAAACTTTCATGCTGACTCGGGTGAAAATAAACGCATCCGTTGTCAGCTGCAGTTGTTATCGGACTTCCGCGCGCCGATAAAAACCGGTCTTTGCCAATCAATGGGTAACCATGCTGTGTCCGAATTAGCAGCCACTCCGTCGTGTGTAATCTGCTCCACTTTAAAACGATCACCGTAAATCAACCCCGGACCACCTGTGTGTGTAGCCCCGCAAGATGCCGGATCTCTTTCACCAGAACGACTATTGGTGATTATCGTAATTTCACCTGGCCAACTTTAAATTTAAACAGCGCGCGGTGTTGTTTGCTCTGCTGTCTGCTGCGAGAAACCTGAGCGGTGCGTGCAGTCGGCATTTTTTCCTTTTTAACAGAACAGAGAGTACGAGGGTAGTGAGAGATGCCTTTTTAAATGCACACGAACACCGCAATGGCGTGGCAACAACACGACTTTTTTCCACAACTATACACACGCTGTCGAGGTCAAATCTACTAGTTCAGCCACAGTACAGTGGTGGAGATAGTAGTGTAACTGGCCGGTGAAATGACCAGTACGACTATGCCTGTGGCGGTGCGGAGTGCCACTACTAGCTCACCCAACGGCCATAACCACCACAACAACAACAAGGACAATTCGTCCCCTTCTATTTCATCGCGTTCATCTCTGACGGATGCATTTGTTTTCAATCATCATCATCATCATTACAAGCCTTCCCCTAGCAATCGCAGCTATTCCCTCGTGAGTAGTACAGATAGTCATGGAGGAAGTAACCGATCATCGCCCTCGGTGAGGGAGTATGAGAGGAGATTTTTCAGCGAGATGGAACTGGAATTTGGACCTGGGATTGTGGACCGATTGAAGACCAAATTTTCGTCCAAATCGCACCCCAATTCCTATGCTCAAGGTACGCGCAGACAATAATATGTCCTTTTGATCGTGTTTGATGATGGAGTAACAAACGGATTGTTTTATGACACATGTAAGAGTTACAGTTGTTGGCCCTCAGGCGTGGAATGTGACAGAAAATAGAAAGTTATTGCTCGTATAATGATGGCAGGCGACGAAAAGTTATATGGCCTCGTTGAACGTGGTTGTGGTTGGTTGTGCACCTTTTTCTCTGACAGATTTTCTCCAAAAGCGGTGCGGAACGGACAGAATTGGCAATGATTGATCGGACTTTGTAGGTGGTAAATGTTGTCTGATTTGCGTGGCTTTGATACCGGATGGTAGCTGGGGGAGTAGAGAAATTTTTTATTGCGTGCAGCGAAGGAGAAAAGTAAGTTGATTTGAATGGATTTTGAAATGTGATCAATGGATGCTCGGGTGTGGTGTGGCTAGTTCATTCAGCCCCATTGAGGGGCTAAACGTTTTGCGATTTCCTTGCGAACTTACTTAGGTGATGTAGCCAGGCAAATGGAACACTTTTTCTTATTGGGGACAAAGTGAAAAATTAAATTTTGACGTGTGGATGTCCAAGATTATTAGCAAAACATGGAAAAAATTGAATATAGGGATTTCCTCTCCAGTGGCACGATCTTTGCGGGAAATATCGATTGTTGTTCTTTCCTATTTTTGAAACATTTTTAGACAAGCAAAACATATTTTTAAAAATATTTGATCTAAAAAGTTGGTTGCTTAGGTTGATTTCTCCATCTTGGTCATTTTAAAAGAAGTGTTGTGAACCGTTTTGGGTGGATTGATTGATTGATGCGGATTGTTGTTTAAAAGCGATGTTGATGCGTTGATTGATGAGTTATGGATGTTTTGGCCGGTTGGTTTTTTATTGATTGACCAGTACCAGAAACCCGTTCTGCAGGTCTAGGCGTATGTTTGTTTTGACTTTTGACTCATCATCATGGTGCAAGGGTAATGTCGTCCTCTCCTTAAATCGTCACAGGGACATTTATCGTAAATGCTGTAGTGCGTATTTCACGAGGGAAATGCGAAGGGGACGAGATAACATTGTTTTACTGCTGCTTGGTCCGTTCCGCTGCTCCTATCTGTCCGCTTCATTGTATGTGTATCGCAGTTTTATCCGATCAATGCAGGCGCATAAGCCTGCGTAACTCTCTTGACGACTTGCCTGATATGTAATTTTGCATAATTGTCTTTGTGAGGCTACGCTGCCGTGTGTAACGTGAGAAGAAAAGCTCTTTCCGCGTGGGAACGAGTTCAACAATCCGCTCAGTGCGTTCTCATCCGTTCCGTTCCGCTATAATATCACGTTTCATGATTTTGCGATATTATATTGGCATATTTGCATGAAAAATGACTTTACATGCACTGTCGTATTTGAAATTAAATTTTGGATCGATCGGCGTCGCGGGTATTTTTTTTTGAGCTGAGGGGGCGTGACTATCAGTCAATTATATCGAACGAACCCAACCGGAAACGCAGGATTGCGTAGTAGGTGAAGAATATGACCCATGGCTCACCGCATACGACCTTCGACAAATATTTCTGGTTACGGGGATCGATTCTAAATTTATTTTTGTTGGTTAGGAATGCGTGACGTATGAAACAAAATAGAAAATTGCCTATTTAAATCAACGAATTTGAAATTGGCATTTTTGCGGTTTTAAGGACCGTATTGAGAACTTCCCGATTTATCGCTGATCGACTTACTCGTTTTCTCGAGATTGAATATTTTCTGAAAATGCAGGTTCGTGGTCGAATTTACGGTAAAAAACATGTAGCATATCAGTGTAGCATGTGCCGTTCCGCTCCGCAAGAGTATCAATTTTTTGCGGTGTTGTTAATGCTTTTTCACCTTGAGGCGTTAAAACAAACCGATCAAGCCACTCATTCGGCCCACATTTTTTCCCTCCCCCCGCTGATTTCATCCCCCACGCAGAGAGAGAGCGAGAGAGTCAAACAAAATATGCAGACAATTTTGACGTGGAGAGGAAAGCATGAAGCGCACGGCAGAAATAAATATCTAGTTTATGAGATCACCCATTTTTATTTTTTTCCCTCTCGTTCCTGCACAGGTGTTTCGTCTGCCTCGTCGTTACGTGACTCGAAGGAAGTGCTGTACACGCAGAACGTCTCACCGGTTCCCACGAAGCCGGCTGTGGCATCCCGGAAACTGGAGGGAGTGCTGCAGCAAAAACTGCTCATGAATGAGAATGTTGTTATCGTTGACCGCGGCGGCGTCAACAACGGTGGATCCGCATTGAATTTGAATGTGAATTCCGGTCAGACGACAGCTTTGGCGGCTGCTGCTGCTGCAGCTACGACGGCGAACAAGACTGGCCACGCCAATTACAACAGCCTCGCTGCCGATCTCGTCAACAACTCTGAGTGCATCGAGGGCCTCGTCTCGCATCTGCAGGCCATCTTTGACTCTAAGGAACCCGTGCCGGCGCAGCGAAAGAAACGCAATAACGCACCTGCAAGGTTAGTTTTCCCACCCTTTATATTTTTATAATTCTAAATTGATTCTGGAGGAAAGCCAAAAAAAATATTTTCCGTTTAAATCTGGCGAACCTCCGTTTTAATGCAGTTTACTTTATTTTTTTATGGCTTGGTTAAAGGGGATTAAGTTTGTTGTGCCTTTTGTTGGTTAATTTACCAAATGCCAAACTAGGCATTTTATTAAAATGTCGAAACGTTCGCGATAATTTTAATACATGTTTGTTTTGCCGGATGTGTAAATGACCCTTTAGTTTTTATAGTACTATACTATAAATGATATTCTAACCAACGAATTTAGTTTTATTGAAATTAACATGTTGTGAAATGTTTATTTCCAAATGAAAGGTGAGACGATTGCTTAAAATTTGTTGTTTTTGTTATGTTTAAATGTGTTGATAACAATATTTTGTAACTTGGTTTATTGCTTAATTTTGCTGCCATTTTTTGCGACCATTGTAGTCGGTTGGTTGATTGATTAATTAATCGTTGTTCATCGTTGCAGTACCAGCGCGCCGTTGACCATAACTCCTGCCTTTTCAACGAATGGGACGACCTCTCACTCCTCCTCCAGCAACATGACCACCTCACCGCCTCTGAATCCGCCCGTTCCACCGCCACGACCAAAAAAAGCGCAAACTGCCACCACCACGACAACCGCCATCTACGCTCACGGTCAGAATGGGAAGGGTCCTCGCGTTCCTCAACGCCCCGTCCACGGTCCCCTCGGAATAGTCCCGGTGCCCCTGACTCCCCCGAAAGTGCCCTCCCGGGCTGAATTCAGAGACACAAAACGGCTCTTTTTCAGTGATGATCGGGATACGACGCGGGAGGAGAAAGCGTCGACGACCCCTTCACCGGGAGCGGGAGGGAAGATTCGTCGGGAACCCCCGCCGCGACCGGAGAAGCCCGCCCCGTTGCATTTGCAGCGAAACAAGCCAGTTGATGATAAACTACCAACCGCAAAATCTGCTCTAGTGGAAGTGGTCTCCGCCACCTTGCTGCAACATAAGCAGGAGAGGGAGAAGAGTCCGTTGATTACGGAAGCTCCGGTGCAAGTGACAACGACGTCTTTCGATTATGCCGCCATGGCGGGCTCCCGGCTCGGCTCAACAGTCGTCGCTGAGAAGCCGGTTGTTCCTCTGTCTGATACTGCCAAGTTCGGATTGACAAACGAAAAGCTGGAGAAACCACCGTTGCAGGTAGAGAATAACAAACAACGTGCTTTTTCGCTTATTTGTTTCGCTGAAATATTTTTCGTATTTCCTTATTCACTAGTTTCATGGTGCTCAGGTGTGAAGAAAGTACATTTAAATGGAATCGAATTTTAATGATATTCTTTTGCACAATTTTTTAATTTATTTACGTGGAGATATGGTGCTTCAACATGATGATTGCAGGAGGCATCCCGGTTGGGCGTGGAGTCGGAGGTGTCGTTGATGGGATCGCGTCCGCTTGGACGGTATTCCTTGCTGGAAAGTCAACGTGGAGGTTCGTCATGGTTGGAGGCGTCCAAAATTGGCGTGGAGACGACGATTAAGACTGAACACGTCGCCAGCAAATTGGATGTCCCCGTTGTCGAGCAAGTCGCTGTCAAGCTCACTGAAACTGCTTCTTTTGACCGTTCAGACACGACCGCAAAGCTTCCCGACGGTGCAGGCAAGTTTCCAATCGTCACCGGGAAATACGCAGACATTGCTGGCCGCCATGAAGACATCCATCCAGATATTCCCGTTAAGCATTCTGACATTGCTGGGCGATACGGAGACCTCACAGACAAGGATTCAAGCATTGGCGGAACGCATCCAGACATCATCGGGAAGCATTCGGACGTTATTGGAAAACATCCAGACGTTGCTGGAAAACCTTCAGACACAGCCGGTAAAATTCCAGACTTGACTAGCAGACATTCAGACACCGCGTCTGAACCGGTCGTAGCAGTTTCCAAGCTTCCGGACAAGGCTGATCCCTCCAAACCGTGCTTAGCCGACGCGTCTGCGAAGTTCAAAACAGCCTCGTCTGTCAAGAAGGCGGAACCGTCCACGTTGAAGGCGGATCCCGTTTCTCCGCCGATGACGCGGGACGCGGAGAAGGAGAATACCACCCCGAAACGGGTGACGCTGAAGAAGACCACCGGCTACGGCATGACCACCATCATCGACACGAAGAGCCGCCCCATCGAAGCCGCACTGTAAGGATTCTTGGGTTCGGGCACCGAGTCATTGCTTTGCGGATTTGAGATTTTATGAATAAAATTACATAAAATGATGCCCGGCCTTTTTTTGAATTATAGGAAAACCGTTTTGTTTTTAGCAGTTTTAAATGTATTATTCTTATAATTTGAATAGCATATAATTCTGCGTTTTCCCTTTAATTGAATAATTTGGGTAAAAAGTGAACTTCTTTACAGTGTTGATTAATTGATTTTCGTTGTTATTCTCACAGGCCTGCGTTGAAAATCGACGACCCAGCACTGTTGACCTCGCTCCGGGACATCGGACTATCCAACGGCGGCAGTGGAGGCCGATCGAGTGTCGACGGCAGCAGCAGCAGCAACCTGGAAGCGGAGCTGCAGAAGCTGATCGTGCTGGGCCACAACTCACCCACGGGATCACGGAGCAGTCTCAAGAGCGCTGGCAACAGTCGCAGCAATCTGCGGATCACCTTCAACGACCAGGCCACCAAGACGCATGAGTATCCGTCGGAGCGGTCGCTGCTCAGCGGCCTCGACGGTGCAAGTACGACCTCCACCTCCGTCTTGACTTTTGCTGAGCATGACGGTGATGATGGTGGTGATATGGAAGAATCCGATACTGATGGTATGAAATAATACAAGTGCAGTATTGTCAAGTCGAGGGAGAGAAGAGAGAGGCTGCTTTTCGGCTGCGATCGCTCTTGTATGCTCTTTAATTATTCATTGTTTTCTTGTTCGGGTAGAATGTCGTTTCGGTTGCAAGCAACGGACGGTATTCAGCTGTTGTCTGCTTGTTTGTGCAGCAGGCGGTGCTGTTATGTCTCTGTCTTTCTGTGTCTCTGTGTTTGGGTGCGTGATGAGTTTTTAGCCTAGCTAGTTGAGGTGGTCTTTGTCTGCCTGTGTGTCGATTTGTTTTGGGATTGTGACTGTGATTGTCTGCAAAACCTCCTATTGTAAGTGTCTCGTGAGAACTCGGAAGTAGAGCAATACAGTTTTAGATGAAAAAAAACCGAGTTCTTTGAATAGAATTATTGACTTGAATAATTTATATTATTTTGTATTCGTTTATTAATAGTCTGACCATTGTTATGCCCGGCCTCTCGTTTAGTCAAAGTTCTTCAGTATCTATTTGAGTTTCTTACGACATCATTTACATTAAACAGTTGTGTGCGTGTATGTAATCACTCATTTATGTTGTTATTTTACTTGTTAACGGAAGCTTTTATCTATTATCTATTACGTTGGTCCGTCCGTCGGTGTGTCGGTCTCTTCGTTCAACCATATCTCCATCTGTCTGTCTGTGTGCCGTTCGGTCGGTCTGTCTGTGCTGTGTCTGCCTGTGTGGCTGTCTCTCTGTCAGTCCCCATTTAAATTTAAGTTCGCGAGCTGATGCTGGAAATCGATGGATTAATTGTATTTCCTTTTTTGCAGTGATCGGTTTGTAATGTTTTCTCTTGTTTTCCAACAGGTCTTTCGACGTCAGATAGTCCCGTACCGACCCGTGAGGGCGATCTACTCCGTGGCGGTAAACAGTCCGCACTTTCCCGGCCATCCCTCTCGGCGTCGACCAGTCTGTCATCCTATAAGCCCAGCGCGGCGGGAGGATTCCAGTTGGGTGTGGAACGACCTCACCATCTCTCATCCTCTTTAACAGCAGACTACCACAACAGCACACCAAAACCGCAGCCACCGTCACCGTCCAGCAGCGTCCCGCAGATTCCCAACGGTCGACCGCTTCAACAACAGCGCCAACAGACCGGCGGCTCCTCCATCCGAAACAAAACAAGTCTCATGGACGAGACGGACCGGCGTGAGCAGTGGTGCGTACAGTCTTCAACTGATGAGGGCAACTTCTCATCCAACACCACATCCGATGCGGACGATATGTTGTTTTGAACTGCTGAAAGCTGGATCTACTTTTCCGTCTCATCGCATTTGCCCTATTCCTTAGACTGCCTTGATTAGGATGATAGTGGTGTCGCTGTGGATTGTGACTATCGTTTCGAGACAATTTCGTTTTTCAATCCCGGGATTTTTACGTTTTTTGCGTCTCTTTCTTTCTGCCGCTAATCGGTATAGTTTTGGCCTGGAATTTTGTACTTTGTCTGTATACACATATGCTTTTGTTTTTTTTTCTGCCTTGGCTGGAGCGTCCTTTCCCCCTAGCTAGAGACCAATTTGCGCTTCGGGAATTTGTTCCTCGCTGAAGTGAATTGTATACATGTGATAAAGCGGATAATTAGACGTACTTGTACAGGATTATTTCAACTCTCAAATTGTTCCTTCTCTACAGACGTGGCAAAAATCTTGCACTAACTCAGCTATTTTTGACTCGTTCGATGCATATATAGATATAGCGATCTCGAGCTGCTGGAGTCTGGATCCGTCATCGGTAACTATTCCTCTTGGCCTTCGATCCTCAGCCCATGAAAGTGCAAAGCAATGCTGCCTGACCTTAATGAGTCACTATGTTACCAGCGACCCGCATAGTGAGATTGAACTTTTCAATTCGTGGGTTTGAACATGTTCCCATTCCGGGAAGTTCCGGACCCGCAGTCCGAGAACCCCCGTATGTTTATTGAATCAGAGTGGTCAGTGAGTAGGGCGGGTGGGACGGAAGGAAGATCTCGCAAGAGCGGAATGAACAATAATGAGAGAGAAGACGAGATGGTCTCGCGCGGGATCGAAGATGCGGCGGACACAAATCGCACAGAGTGTGGTTAAAGAGACTTGACTGGGGAAAGGGGAATGAACCGCTGCGCATCATTAACATTAATTAAGGGTCTTAATTCCTAATAAAAAATTTCACCCATACACGAGATGCACGCCAGCTTCTCCATCAGTTATACAACATCTAGGATGAGTCCATTGAATCCGCGATAGCATATCGAATGTGAAAACATGGCATGCTACTATGAACTCAAAATGCCAAGACGTTTAATAATATTTATTGAAGGTAGCAGTTTTTGTTAGTTCCATCAAGACGAGTGCTCCTTTCCCTGTAGTAAATGGAGAGTTGATGAAAATCTCACTATCCTCCCTATTGATGTGTATGAAGTCTTTTAAAATAAAAATATTTTACAGAAGCCTCGGTAACCTGGTTCATAGTCAGCCCCCTGGCTGAACTCTCCCCGGGTGGGGACCTTGACGCAAGATCTTAGCAAGGATCCGCCGCATTGCTTGACGGAGTGGATCCAGGGTGAGGGCAAACAAGATGGGGTCGACGACCAACTGACACGGCCATGTCATCCAAGCCGCTTGGAACAGCTTTCCCACGCCCGGCTGATCCATGAAATTTGGAATGAAGTCGTAGAATACGTAGAAGAAGAGCGCGGGACAGTAGAATACCGCGACGCTGCAGGTCAAAATTGTCAGCAGAATGTACTTGCGTATAGCCGACCTATTCAGCCGAGCAACAAGACGTGGACCCTGCTGTCCCTCCCTACTACATGTAGCAACCAGGTCCTCTCCGTGATCGTCTTCTCCAACAGTCGCCAGGGTTCCGTCGTCAATCCCGCCGTGGGTCGTTCTCTCGTCGCCCTGTAATTAAAAGACGCAATTCGAAATTCCTTATTTATTCCAATCCGGATCATTTGGGTTAGAATGTAGCCGACATGTTCTCCAAGGAAAGACTTGATTACGCTTTTGCGGCAAGCCTATGCAAATCATTTGCTTTTTCAAATTTCGGTTCCGATCGGTAGTAAACTTGACAACGGGTGGACACAAAAGTTGCCCGCGGCAAAATCGGAATTTTTTTTTTAATTAATCCGCTTTTGTGTTCGAAAATGAACATTACAATGTAATCACTGGAGCACTGTATTCCAGTTAGAGAACCTAGTTTTATGTCTGAATTTGAGGTGCCAATTTGTGAAAATCCGATTTCCCATTTCACAGTTTTTAAATAGCGAGCTTGTGATCTAGAAATGTAAACGAGACAAACCAATTTTTAATTGCATCATTTGAAGTTTCGTCAACGTAATTCAGGTAGACGGTATTTAGTACCCTGTGAGTGGTGCATGCCTTGTTTTCGGAATTCTTTGAGCACTGTACTAGTGCTATATATATATATATATTTATATATATGCGGGCTCGGAAAACTAAAAAACAGCCAGATAACTTGACGAGAAGAAACACTCGCAAAATTACAACGAAAATTACAACTGAAAAATACAACTACAAAACTACTAAATACTAAAGACAACTACTAACCATAAACTACAACTACCAATTACACTGTTTTATACATACCCATATTACGGACTGTGGACCCACAGAGGACACCGAGTCATGAACATACCTTCGCGCGGCTGGTGGGACTCTTGCTATGCGTCCGGTCACCAGCCGGGGCATTACTCGCAGTTGCCCCTCCACTAGCTAACTGAACCGTGCCCTGGTGTCGTCGTTGTCGTTCTCGGAGCTGGCGGTATAGTTTAACCGAGACAAGAGCAAACGACAGCAGAACACATGCGATGGTAATGAAATTATACAGGAGGTCGACCATTCTTGACCACAACAGGCGACGCGGATCGGCAATATAGTCGGACATGCAACCCTCCTTCCGAATGTCCTTCCGGTTTACCAGGTCGTCCAAGATCGGCGCGAAGGCAAACCACATGACCGCGTAGATCCATATTCCAGCACAGGCGAGGCAGGCGAATCGGGTGGTGTGCCAGGAACGGTAGGAAACCGGGTAGAGGATGGCCCACGCCCGGTTGAGCGCGATGACAGCGTGGGTCTGAAGTTGGACGCCGGAAATGAGGCCCTGGCAGTACTGGTACAGCGTGCACGCCGCGTTGCCCATGTACCAGTGACCGGGCTGACGTTCTGCAATCACCGACATGACGTACTGCGTCAGTAAGTCAAACAGATTTGCCGACAGAAGGTTCGCCACGTAGAGGTTGAAGGGAGTAGTGCGTAGTCGTTGGTCCGTCAGAAGGACCAGCAGAGTCGGTCCGTTGCCGAGCAGGCCGAGGATCAACACGACCAGGTAGAAGACGGCCGTACTAGTCCATGATGCTGGCGGCTCGAGAGTATATTCGCTCGTGTTGTTGGACTGACTAGCTGTAGTTGTATTATGCACGGTGGCATTAGCCATAGTATCCATGGGTAGTCTATGCTATAATAGCTGATGCTGACTGGAGACGGAAACGCCAGTAAAGTGAGGGTCCATTTCCGTTTTCGTTTTGGCACTTGCCAGTTTTTCCTGAGATCGAGAAATTAATTCGGGTGCGATTTAATGGTTTAATTAATTGTTTAATGGGCAATCGTGGTGGAAAAAAAGTCATCCAGAGAATTAATGCAAGCAAGTTAGGGTAAAAAAATGTCCGAGACCGAAATTCGTGTTCGAACAGCTATAACTGCAGTTTAAATTGTGGATTTCTCCCGCTAACAAGAAGACCCTGTGTCCTTGTTGTCTGTTCCATGGGGAACTGTAAAAGGAAGCGCAAAAATTGCTCAAATTGCAAATTGAAGCGCAAATTGCTCTCTGGGATGCGATTTGAGAATCCTTCTCAGTCAGGAATTATTTTAATTAACCTTCAGGGCATTATTGCGTATGGAGGAGCTGTATTCGATAAGAGAGATGATTGAGGATTTCGTTTATGGCATGTTCGAAGAGACTGATTAGCCAATTTGAAACCAGTTTATTACCAAATTAGCCAATTCGTTGATTATTCAACGAATACGTCAGTATTTTCTTGGGATGGCATACATGCCTCCAGTAATGATGGACAAGAAGCTATAGCGATCTGAGCGTGCGGGGAAATGTGTGCGACTGGACGAAAGACCGTGCTTTTATCCGGTACAGCGTGATTAGAAAATTTGAAATACATTTAGGGAGTCGGAATCAGTGAACCATCGGGAACTGTGCATCATATTGAACAACTCGCGAGACAAAATGATTGCTCGGCATCCATGTCACGCCACTGTGAGTGATCAAATAAGCGGTCAGTTCCCGTAAATGACGATCATTTTGAGAGGGCAATAGGATGCGAATGACTTATTACAATTAGTACCGACATCGAATACCGTGTCCTTATATGTAATTACAATACGCTTCATAGGCGAACAATTTTTCATTTCCCAAGAAACAATAATGTAGCCTGATCCCACATTAGTTTCACGTCGAGATATTGGGTTTCTACTCTCGATGGATACTTTCCCACCCGCCCCCGCTCTTTTTTTACATAACCACCTTGAAGATTATCACTGAAAGACCGGAGAAGGCCCGGCCGTCGGTCAGCCACAGGATTTCGACTCAAGCGGAATCACAAGCAAATAGTGATGAACGCCTTTTTTCGAACGCGGCCTTTCCTTCAGTGCGACCAGCAGTGCGACAGATGACACGCACGTAGCTCCAAGCATTCAAGTTTGTATGGCAACCCGTTTGAAACCTATATTCAAAGTTGATAGTGGACCATTTACATATAGTGCAATGTGAAATACTATGAAAAAAGAAAGCCAACAATAAAGTCACGCCGGATAGCGAAACTACTACAATCTTTTCCGATCCCCCCCCCCCAGTAGGCTAAGAACTTTAAACATGATACCGAGAATGCCGCCTCTATCCTTCCCTGCGGCCAGTGATATGCCATCCGCTTCATGCTTAAGACAGAGTATCATACATGTATACAGCAGACAGAATCTGTATGTATGAATGTATGAATCTGTATGAATCTGTTGGGTTTCCATATGATTCAGTTGCAATATAGAGAGAGCAGGAATTTGTGAGACAATCTTTTTCTCTTGGATTAGATGAGCGGTTGAACACTGCGTGGCTTTGCAACCGGAGGCAGGAGCTTGTAAATACTCCGCAGCATTGCTTGACGGAGTGGATCCAAGGTGAGGGAGAAGATGAGCGGGTCCATTAACTGCTGACACGGCCAGAGCATCCAACCCGCTTGGTACAAGTCCAACGCTCTGGGGAAGGCTGCAAAATTGAGGCCCCACACAAAGTCGTACAGTACATAAAAGGTGATGGCGGGACAGTAGAAGACCAACACGCTGAGTGTTAGTATCCCAGCAGAATGTACTTGCGCGTCACGTTTCGCCGACGCCGTGCTATAACAACAATAGCAGCTGCTGGCACAGATGGGCGTAACATTGCGCGCACCTCCCCACCAGCAGATGCACTAGGACGTCGACCGTCTGTGTCCTTGTCTGTATGGCCAGCTTGGTCGGTCCCACCGGCTTCATCACCCCGTGGTAGTGCCAAATGTATTGCTTCTCTATCATTCCTTCCGTCAACCTGTACAAGTACATGAGCAGATTGACGGTTAATTTATCTACGAAGAACATCTACGAGCCGACCTCACCCTACTTCACACAACATACTGGAATCCAAGAGTGGGAAGTCGTCGGGTTGTTTTTTGGGGCAAGCGGAACTGCATCGAATTTTCTGAAGATTTTCGAAAGCGTTTTCGTTTGCCACGCGAGCTTTCAAATGAGATTGCAGTCTCCGTTCTGAAGGATTCAGTCAGCATTTTCCATAACCACATAACTCTTTAAGAGCCTCAAAAGCATTGATCTTATATTTTTTCGTCTCTTCTTATCTTTTTTAAAACCAGTTTTGCGTTTTCATATGTACATTATCCATTTCCCTATCTCATATGCTTATGGCTGACATTTTTTTCAGTATTCATGTGGCAACTAAGTGTATATGCTGAGCTGAAAAGCTAATCTTATCTTAATAAAGTGCTATTCAACATGACACAAATCAATAATGTGACTCAACAGTGTGTTGGAAATTGTAATAATCGAAATCTGTTTTCTTCGCGCTTTGAACAATTTATAACGGATCAACGCAGAACTACATCGATTACTATTATACCTCGAGCCTTAATATCAGGTTAAATCTTTCACCCCACCTTTACATTAACGGCTACCGGCGGCAACGAACCCTCGATTTGAGCTAATACCTGCTGTGGTGTATCATCTCTCGATCCAGTGACCGCTCCTTCCCCACGGTTCGCTGATGGACGCACCGAGGCGGACCCTTCTCCCCGACGTTCCCGATACTGCCCGTACAACTTGATGGAAACGACAATGAACGACACCTGGACGACTCCGATTGCCCCGAGATCAAAGAAGACGTCTTTGATCTGGGACCACACAACTAACCATGGGAGTTTCAAAAATTCATGTAAGTTAAAAGTGCAACCCTCTTTCGTGATATCCACTCGGTAATACAAGGCATCCAGGATGGGTCCGACGGCGAAGACGAGAATGGAATAGGCCCAAATGCCGCCACAGACGCAGCATGAAAATCGTCTGGTTTGGTGGGTGCGATAGCTAACGGGATGGAGGATTGACGCCCATCACGGCGTGGTTCTGCATTTGGACGCCTGCGATTATACCCTGACACAGCTCGTACAGCGTACACGCCGCGTTGCCCAAGTACCAGCGACCGTGGGAGCGTTCTGCAATCACCGACGGGAGATATTGAAAGAATAAGACAATCAGGTTGGCCGACAGAAGCTTTCCCACGTAGATGTTAAAGGGATTGGACGGGATGAGACGGTCGGTTAGAAGCACTACCAGAGTTGATCCGTTGCCGAGTAGCCCGAGGATGAGAATGACCAGGTAGTAGACGGCGGGACCAGTCCATGATGGCTGTATTGGTTGGTCGGTGCTGACGTTCAGACAGCATGTTAGGTTAGTTGTTGCATTGAGCAATGTAACGTCAGCCATACCTTTAGGTAGGTTGCTTAATGAACAGAAGCTATAACGGAGCACGAAAGAATCGTATTATTTTCATGTGGGTTGTCGAGAAGTTGCTGGATAATGTGAGCCAGCAGTTTGCAGATAAACTCGGATCTCTTCTGCCTTTTTAAGAGGAGGAGGGGAGGATGTTCAGTATCCACTGAAGGTGCTACGAAAACTGCTTCAAGCTTAATCTTTGTCACTGCTCCATGCAATCTTGACCGGTAATTGGGTAGGTTGAAGAGTTGTTTATTACGGCTTCTAAGTCGCAAATCTAGTACATTATTTCAGTTGACCGAGATGGAAGATTCATCCGCCAATTATTGTGATTAGAAAAAATTGGATGAACTAATCTTGTAGGGGAAAAATACTGGTCAACCCTGAAGTTCGACATTCTGTGAATTGCTTCCGATATTCGTCCAACTCACTGCACCCTTACCGGAAATTCCCTCTGTAGGCGTGTTATTCGGGAAAAGTAAGATCTCAATATTTTATTTCCGGAGAGGTCGCAAATCCATAATCTGTCGGCTGTAGCGCATTTCCTTAGAGGCGATAATTGCGTTTCCGTTGTCACAGATGAGGACGGTATACCCTGCTACTCGGGTCAGTAACAACGCATGCTCGACTATACTACCTATGAAATGTCAGCTAATTACAAGAGCGTCCATTCTAAATGAATAATGCATCACAGCGGGCGGAATAGAGCAGGCTGCTACACTTGGTTGCAGGGACAAATCCGTTTACATTATGGTATAGTCTGACATACACGTGCTAATTAATTATCACGTGGTCTTTTATTTCCTCCACCCCAACTCACAAGTAATTAACCAAGCGCTTAAAAGCTGAAAAATTTAAAAACTCGAAATTTGAAATAACCTAATAAGATTCATACTGATAATAAAAAGTACTAAATACCGCAATTAAAATGAGGAGACTTATTTAGAAATCATAGAGACGGAATTTTTTAGATGACCGTCCATATTGTATATACTGTCTTTTGTTCACCGGATTCAGATTGAGAAAAAAATATCAGTAATTTTGGAAAAAATGTCTCCGCTCCATTTCTAAATAGATGTCCTCAAGTAAATGAAAATTTATCAAATAAAAATTTGAATATAGGCCGAGATGTCACCGCCTGAGGAGGGAGAAGTGATAACTCGGTCCACACCATAAATAAGCAGTAAAACCATAAAAGTAAACCCAGATTGTTCTCAACCGGTTTCTTTGTGGACTGAGTTGTCACTGTAACCACTACATTGGCGTAAATCATAATCATTACAGATCACTTTTATTCTTCATGTTTCATATGTTACTAGGTAGATATGAACATAAAGCTACTGTGCATTTGCTAAGTAATTAAGCCAAGACGCACCATGCACAATCAGTGAAAATGAGCGCTGATCCAGTGCCGACATTGGAGGGATTATTTATCGGGCCGGATACATTTTATTAATCTTGCCAATGTCACCGGGGGTGAGGACGGATTTCTGTCCGATCGGCTTGTTCTGGTTGGGAAACTTGGCAGTGACGGTGCGAATGTTGGTGTCGATTGCGAAAGAAGTCTTGTCATAGTGCATCAACGAGTTAATGTCGTACGGCTCTCCGAGGTCGCCGATTTTCGGGTCCGTGTACTTTTGAAACATGTAAGCCCGGTCTGTAAGCAAAAGAATTAGATGAATCACATCAATTGAAGGCTCCTTCAACGCTCAAGTAGTACTCCTTACTGAAGGCGTTAACATTAGTCAGGTTGAGATCAATGTACTGGTCTCTGTCCGTCCGTGATTGTTCATGCCAAAAGCCTGCACGGAAAAAAGTAGTTCAAATTTTAGCATAGACCGATGAGCCTTAACCATCTGCAGTGTACTGTGTTGAAGCCTCATGCTTACCCATTGCATGCATGAAGTCGTGCAGGATTGTTCCTTTCACGAAGCAAGCTGAAATGGAAGAAAAGCAAGATTAGTATGAAGGAAATAGAGGTTATCAAATATTCTCTCACGTACGATTTGCCGCCTCAAGGTTGAGAATCTGTTTGCCGCCAATCATCCCAACATAAGTGGAGCATCTAAAAATATTATACAATTGTGTTAGCTTAACTTTCTTTGACCTGCGCGGGGGAATATCTTCATGCTAAAATATCTGTTCAAGGAATTATAACAAGATCATTATCCTCATTAAAACTTTCAATAAAACAAAATGTAAATCTTAAGATTTAACACTGTCAGTATCTCAGTAAAAAATATCAATATCGTGATGTTAAAAAATTCAGAAAACAAATTGCGTGGCACTGGAGAAGGCCACATACCCTGATCCGGTCGCACCGGGTTCTACGGATACGTAGTTTTTGCAGTCTGCACGATTCCTGCGAGGTGTAATCCGAAGTGCAGCCACTTTGGAATTGATTTCGGAGATTCCGCTTTCGATCAAGGCTTTTTGAGCGGGAGCTGCGACATGAAAATTGGTTTTGTGATTTTAGAAAATCTTAATTCGGTTATGGAATGGACATATATGATATGCTATGTAGACTCACTGAATCGGTCCGAGATTTCATACCACAGTTTGTTGTCTGTCCATTTCCGGGCGATCAGTTCATTGCGACCCTAATTAAAACCTTGACTGTACAGTAGGAAATGAAATGGATGATGCATGAAAAGGTACGCAAAAACTTACAATGATTCTCCCAGCTTTAACTCCCATAATATCGCCCTCAAAGAGTCCCGCGGTGGATGGTTGACAGAAATGACGCTGGCGGTCAAGTTCATGATCCACGTTCTCTTCCGTACCGTTAATGTAGCTAGTAGAGTTCGGACTGATCGACTCAACCGTCCCGTTTAAGTGTGTAGTAGAATTCGGGCTGACGGATTCAATGGAGACGAGGAGCGGCCCTTTACGTTGACATAAAACGACCGTCCACAGAAATGAAGCAAAATATACTAATTTCATGTTTTTGAAAAATTTCATTGTCCACCGTGTGAATAAGACTTTCTTTCTCTCAACTAATGACGGACGGATGATTTGCTTGTAAAGACATTGTGGAAGGTGTTATATATGTAGAAGCTAGAGCATCCGTTGCCTTTGCTGGATGGCCCTTGAGTCAAAAATTGGCACAATCAGCGGCAAATGTCACGGTGGGCCATGGATTTGACGGCAGTTTTGTCAAAGTAGACGAATTACCTCCCTTTCTGACGTAGCATCCTCGCAAAATTGCGCAGGTACTTGAAAATGGAAGCACCTTGAATGCGCTTATAGATGTGTCGGCAAATATTGTCTCGTGATGGCCGGTCTGACCTTCAGGAGAGCTTCTTGTGAGGTAACTGGAACCTTTCTATTGTTAATTAATCATCTCTATACAAGGCAAGCTCTTATTACAGTTCTTGGGACGATTTGCAGAGGGGGAACGCGAAATGTTTTCACCTAAATTACTTAAATTGGTTTTAGATTAGTAATGATTTCTAAAGTTAATTTCATAGCTGTGGTTCAGAAACGTTATTGGCAGAATTCCCGGAAATTCCAGAAAACACTGCAAGATTCCCCTTTTCCCTGGTTTTCACTGTGAAAACTTCATTTTTAGAAAAACCTGGACTTCATAATTTCGGCTTGGGTCCTCTCCAGATTCAATTTGGAATTGATTGTCATCAACAAAATCTTTTTCGGACTTCAGGGGGTAGCTGTGGACCACTTTCAATCCAGTCCAGAAACTTCCGAGGTACATTCCAGAAATAATCCATAACTCTGCCCCCTTGCTTCCAAAAACAATTTTGCTGAAGTCAATTAATTCCAAACTGAATCTGAAAAGGATTGCGTGACAAATAATGAATCTAAAAATTTCTAAAAATAAGTTTTGACAGTGAAAGCCTTCCAGTTTGTTGCCATTCTGCGGAATAACTTTCAGATCTTCATTAATGAAATACATTTTAGAAATCACTACTAACCGGGAACTAATTTACAAAAATTTCGCGGGGACATTTTGCGTTTCCCCTCTGAGAATCCTTTTAAGTTAGAAGTTTCTAATTCCCCACCTACCGACCTGTGCATGGTCGAGAAACGTTTACAGGTTATATATACAGGTTATACGAACGACCGGACAAGAGGACTAAAATGGCAGAAAATAAATTTCCGTTTGCGTAGTTTAACTAGTGATCCTGGGTCCAGCTCTTTGTTTGTGGAATGCATCGGAAAAATGCTGTTATAATTTGCACATTAATATTTCCTCAATTTTCGTTCTCCCATTCACATTCGTTATTCCGATCCTAATCACTGAAGCTGCAGTAGCTCTTCCAAAAACCTCCCGAAGAACTCGCGACATTTCAACGTGGCTACAATATCCACCGTCAAATTAACCGTCTCCCCGGCATCCTCATCCACTTCCGACAGTCGTAATATCCCCTTTCCGTGGCATGACACAGTCATATCCCCACCGCTCGCGCTTCGACGAGGGCGATCTCCTTCCCCACCACCCCCACGGGCAGCAAGGACGACCCAACGATGCAACCGATAAGCTAAATGCCGGCACTTATTGCTCTGGTCGCCCGCGAACTCTGTCCTTGTCGCCACAATCGGATCGTTATCCAGATCAATGGTTGGAGTTGTGACGTGTCCACGGGAACAGGACACGGAAATGGGCTTGGTTTCTGAGAGGCAGTTGCTGGGATATTGGGTGGTCGGGCCATCAGAATCGTCATCTGAGTCCTCCGAGCTAGGGAGGGCGACTTTCGGGCTCTCACAAATGTAGCCGGCTGTGTAGGGCTTACCTTGCCATGCACTATGGTGGAGAATCGGTCGGATCAATCAATAATAAATTTAAGCATTTCAAGGCATTTCAAGGCTCAAATCGAGCTCGATTTCGGGTGAACGCGTTTTGGGAAGCCTCAACTCCTTAGTGCTTGATTGGTTACTTCAATTAGCGGCAGATGAAATACGAGCCTCTGACCTGATATTTTTGCTATTTGGGCAGCCCGATATCAATTATCAAATCGTGCATCCTGTTGCATGTATCTCTTATTTTAATTCGTTTATTTTTTTTCTGCGAGTATATTAATCAAATTGAAGTGACATATTTATTTTGGCAACCTGCTTTTACTCGGTATAATTACTCTTTATTCTCGGAAGGGAGGATCAGTCGTCATTGTTTGCAAAGAGATATATATTTGCAGAAGGACATGTATTCCGTATAATCACCACGGAACGATTTGGAAAAAGTAATCCTTCATGCACATTTTTTGTGAAGCTTGTAGAGAGACTTATTTAATCATAATTTTTTTAATTAGGGTGACTAGAATTGGTATATGATGTGTGTTCAGGTTTTTATTAAATCGCAAACCACGAACTTTGACGAATTTGGAAAGACAATTCAACACCTAAATGCATGAACATTACGAGATTCCGTCGTGATTGGCAGTGACTATTACGCCTACTTTCTCAAATTGCGAAATTGTGCTGAACGCGATTTAAGCCTTTGAAATGCTTGGAAATGTAGTGGAGAAGGGGGCATGAATTGTTCTACCTGGGTGGTTGGTCGCAGTGCCAGTCGTCCCACACAGCGCCCATTCGCATGTGTCCGCAGAAATCCCTCGAGGGCGAGTCTGGATGCCCTAATCAAATGATCAAGCCAGTGAACATTTTTAACTTGTTCTAGGCATTTTCACAATTGTATTTTATATATTTTCGAATCGAATTGATAAAGTCGTAAATTACTCGGGCCATGCATGTTGACGTAATTTTCTGGGTAAGTTACTTTCCGTATTAAGTACAGTAAAACCTTCT
Source organism: Hypsibius dujardini (assembly GCA_001579985.1). NCBI lineage: Eukaryota > Metazoa > Tardigrada > Eutardigrada > Parachela > Hypsibiidae > Hypsibius > Hypsibius dujardini. The sequence goes on from LRSR01000649.1 coordinate 192,019, forward strand.
CTGTTCAGTCAAAAGATTTTTGTCTGGATTGCCTGAATAATTTGTTTGTAGTTTCAACGTGAAATGCATAAGATAGTTGTGTTTCATCGAGTGTACTGTACTGCCTGCAAGCATTGTATTTAGCTCTCGAATTTGATGCGATTTCCTTTGCTTTATTAGGAGAAATTTCGCCCTCCCCTCCCGCCCCGGGGCGCCCTTGAAAACCCTTAGGCTAATGTAAACTCCTCGTCTAAGTTGAACAAAATCATGGATTTTTGAGGTTTACATTAGACGAGTTTTACTGTATTTCGAATTATATTGTGAAATTGCGCCTTCTTAAATGGACGTCACACCAACCATGACTTTGCAAGGACGTTGGCGGTACAACAAAAAAGGACATAAATATTATAACAAACCTTACCGTCACAATCTGTTTTTTGCTGACCTTAAACTTCTCATTTACCTACTGCCCAGTTTTGGTAGCTCGTGTTCGCTCCGTTCTCCCACGTCCAGGGGCTGTCGGCGGTCTTTTTGAAAAGACCAATCCATAATGCACTGTTGACGGCACTATTCAATCTCGTCAAACACTGTTGGGCCTCGGGATTTCGAAGGGAGGCCAGCGTGGTATTTCGAGCCAGACAGTCGTCTTTGGCGGTTCCCCATGACACTGCCGAATGGACGATTCGGTAGCAGTGGTCGCCGGGACCGCAATTAAAAAATCCTTCAGGACATTCACCTACAAATCCTCCGTTATGTTTACTTATTTTTTACCCTCGTAATACAATAAGGTATGTATAAAGACCGAATCATTATGTACATCGGCGCACGATAATCTATTTCTTCGAGCAAACCTCACCATTGAGAGCGGTCGACGGGGCCACCACCTGTCGTTGGGCAACTGCTAGATAACCCATCACCAGCGGCAGGACTCGCATTATGTCCAGCCTCCAGAGATGCTTGTTGAAAAATAAAAATAAAAAATAAAATAAAAAAATTCCAGCATACGGATCATTCAACCTGCTTCAACGTGTCCGCGGCGTTCAGTTGAGTCTATTTTTATCTCATTCGATCGTTTATTGAATAGTGACGTGTGTCTGCACCTTCCGGTCGCCTCAACAATACAGCTACAATTGGACGAGTGCTACATGTATACACAAGTACCATGAAGAATTATACTAGTTTGGTGATTGTTAATTCAGATAGTCATGGTATACCACGCAGCACGTGAGAGGACGCCGATCACCAATTTTGGAATGTCTTTCATCGCGCAAGATTTCAAGGCCCCTAGTGTGACAGGACCGTCGCCGCAGCGTCCGTATCGTAATGGAGATAAAGGTCCCTGCAAATGCACCGTTGCGTGATCGATCTGCATCCACCTTACAGGTCACACTCACCACCGGTATAGACTATACTTTTACGGGGTTCGTCACTAATATTTCTTCAACTTTGAATATGTCCCAAAAATTTAGGTTTGTCACAATCCACTAATTTCTTTCAAAAACAGATGACTAGTTGAGTTAAATTTTCTACAAACTTAATTTGTGTCAAATCCAATGCCAACCAAGTTTTCGCACATCTGTTTTTGTAAAAGTGACTTGACTTTGAAAATAACCATTTTGCGGGCACATTTCAAGACACCGTGTTGATTACATTTTTTTCCAAATAGCGCGACTTTAGTATACGACTGTTATCTGCCTCTTTACAGAACAGTAAGTTTTTGAAAAAAATAACTGCCGCCCAACCAGTTAGTCGTCCCAAATAACCTTCTTCAATCCTTGATGCTCCGCCAACCTTATCCGTTTTTGGTTTCACCATAAGCAACAAAGTTATTCTTTATGCTTCCACAATACCTTTCTCTGCGTGGACGGTTGGCATTGCACTAACGCCGGACGAGATCGAAAAAAGCAACTGAGTCCAATCAAACAATTGATCAACTGGCGTTGAGCAGCACAATCAGCCAAAAAGTGGCTGTTTTCTTCCAAAGTACCTAAGAATTTATCCCCAACGAACAATTTGAGAATCAGTTGATTTGGAAGATGATCTTAGCTTTTTCACCACATGTTCTACGAGCATGGGCATTCTGACAACTGTACTGGTTTTTTATGCCAACCGGTCAAAGTTGAGCACACGTTAGTGACGGCCCCTGTACTTGAGACACCGATCGCGATGTGCAGGTGATAGGTAGGTAGATTTACAATACAGTGACGACAATTGGCGCCTACTCCTAGAATGGTGATGCATACTTCGCGTATTGATGGTAATTGAAATCTAACAAAATTAACTTACGCATAAATTACGGTTAATAAAAACAGGCGTTAACTTGGCTAACAATGCTAATTAAGGAATAATGCGTGACGATATAAACCTATTCAGCTACTGAACTACCGCAGAATATCTAATCAGCTGTGAGAAAGCTATTGGTTGGAATGAAAAATGTATACTTAGT